>CAIGQW010006673.1:1384691-1398808 GCA_903798125.1 Danio choprae
TGAGGGATCATAGAAAATGGTCTTGTTTGTGCTCAAGACCCCAAAGTACCCATGGAATTTCCATCTATGATCCCCCATTCACATGCATACATACATACATACATACATACATACATACATTCATACATACATACATACATACATACATACATACCTTCGATCATTTACATCCCTGTGATGGTTTCATTAAATAACATATTAACATTAAATAATATATTGTATGGATAAAATAGTAGTACTTTACAATAACAGCACATCAATAACTGTATATTAATACCTGCATTAAATATTACTTTTATATAAACAAAGGATGAGCTAAGGCAAAAATTAACTATGACTTGAGTCTTATCAAGTAATGTGTGAATAGCAACCACCTAGACTACATGGTAGTACATGTTTGTTAGTTATTTTATTAATTAACACTTTGGGGTAATTTCACAATCGCCTTCAAATTAGGTAGCAATGAGTAGCACAATCGCCTCACATAAGAAGGTCGCTGGTTCGAGCCCCGGCTGGGTCAGTTGGCATTTCTGTGTGGAGTTTGCATGTTCTCCCTGTGTCCCTGTCCCTGTGTCCCTGTGTTTGCGTGGGTTACCTCCGGGTGCTCCGGTTTCCCCCACAATTCCAAAGACATGCAGTATAGGTGCTAAATTGTCTGTAGTGTGTGTGTGTCTGTGTCTATGTGTGTGTGTGTGTGTGTGTGTGTGTGTGTGTGTGTGTGTGTGTGTGTGTGAATGAGTGTGTATGGATGTTTCCCAGGGATGGGTTGTGGCTGGAAGGGCATCCGCTGCGTAAAACATATGCTGGATAAGCTGGTGGTTCATTCCGCTGTGGTGACCCCAGATTAATAAAGGGACTAAGCCGAAAAGAAAATGAATGAATGAATAGTTCATATGAAAGGGTTAATATTCAAAGGGTTAGTTCACCCATAATTGAAAGTTCCATCTTCATTTCTGCATAGTTATAAACATGATTCAGTTTCTTTCTTATGTTAAACAAACATGTATATAATTTGCAACCTCTTGAATGTGAGTAAAGTCTTAATTATGATTCTTCATCGAATGATCAATATACCCCAGAGCACATACATTGCAAGTTTAGGTAGTTAGAGGTCCTTGGGCTAAAGCTTTACAGTAGCAACACTCCTTAACATAGACTTGTAAATAGGCATATATTTACTGGCTACTATAAATTAATATAGTATTTTTTCAAGTGGGATCAGTAGCTTTTGCACAAAAAAAAAGTATTATTACATGAATAATCTCTATAAATTGCAGTTTTGGAAGAATATCACTTTCAAGAGACAGATCGCAGCTAAGATCAGTTTTGCAAATGTAGATTTGTTGCAGGCAGTGTGGAGAGAGATCACTTGAGATACCGTTGTTTTATTATTTTGATTTGCACACTTGCTGTGGTTTCATTTTCCTTTCTGATGAGTGTGTTAAAATGTGGAAGTTCATCTACTAACTCCAATTTCAGATCTCTGAATTTATTTAGCAATTTTGGTTGCAAATGAACACAGCTCTACTTGGAGGATGTGAATTAAAAAAGCCTAGTTTCCAGGGTTGTATTAATTGAATCTGTGGCTCAGCTTTAATCTGTCAATCACCAGTAGACTATAGTCTACACAGACATTTGTTTTGCCTTTGCTTCAAAAAGTTTTTACCTGATTATGGATCAGCTATCAGCATACCTTTATATTTAAATGATAATTATTTTTATTTATATTCTTATTATTATATTGTGCCATCAGTATGCCATTTCCGGGATGGGTCCTTAAGTTGCAGCCCCTGTAAGCACATGCATTAATGCACCCTTGATCACACTGAAACATTACCACATGTGGTGGTGTTTTCTATATTAAATTTTGTAGAATTTCTTTGCCCATGTTTTGAGTTATGCCTGAAATGCATGCAGTGCTAGTCTAGAAGTAGCTCAAACTCACACTTATTCAAGGAAAGAGGCGGGAACCACAGAATGTTCAACAACTTTTATCATAAACTAAACACAAACTTGCCACTTGTTAAACACTCACGTCCCTGCCTTTGCTCCGCTCTCACCAGAGTTGTAACTCTGCTGTACGTGCTAACTTTAGGAAACTATTAAGAGGAGTCACCATTGCTGTTGAAATAATGTTTCAGTGGAGTCAATGGAGTTCCACGACTATCGACTATGTGCTATCAATTCATATAAAATTGGCCTCAAAGTGATAGTTCATGCAAAAAATTGTATTGACTTAATTTACAGAGTACAGCAAAATAGTACATGGTGAGTAAATTTGGTGAAGTATCTCTTTAATTTAGGCTCAGTGGTTAGCACTGTTGAGGCGAGCTGGTTTGAGTCCCATCTGGGTCAGTTGGCATTTCTGTGTGGATTTTGCATGTCCTCCCCGTGTTGTCGTGGGTTTTCTCTGGCTGCTCCGATTTAGGTGAATTAAATAAACTAAGTTGCCCGTAGTGTGTGTGTGTGTGTGTGTGTGTGTGTGTGTGTGTGTGTGTGTGTGTGTGTGTGTGTGTGTGAATAGATGTTTCCCAGTACAGGGTTGCAGCTAGAAAGCATTCATTCATTCATTTTTAACCGCTTTTCCGGGGCCGGGTCGCGGGAGCAGCAGTCTTAGGAGAGAAACCCAGACTTCCCTCTCCCCAGACACTTCCTCCAGTTCCGCCGGGGGTATCCCGAGGCGTTCCCAGGCCAGCCGAGAGACATAGTCCCTCCAGCATGTCCTGGGTCTTCCCCGAGGCCTCCTTCCGGTGAGACATGCCTGGAACACCTCCCTAGGTAGGCGTTCAGGAGGCATCCAAAATAGATGTCCAAGCCACCTCAGCTGACTTCTCTCCATGTGGAGGAGCAGCGACTCTACTCCGAGCTCCGTACCCCATTTATAAGGGTGCGCCCTGCCACCCTGCGAAGGAAATTCATTTTGGCCGCTTGTATCCGAGATATTGTCCTTTTGGTCATGACCCAAAGCTCATAACTATAGGTGAGAGTAGGAACGTAGATTGACCGGTACATTAAGAGCTTTGCCTTTTGGCTCAGCTCCTTCTTTACCACAACAGACTTGTACATTGACCGCATTACTGCTGCCGCTGCACCAATCCGCCTGTAAATTTCACGTTCCATCCTTCCCTCACTCGTGAACAAAACCCCAAGATACTTGAACTCGTCCACCTGGGGTAAGGACTTTCCTCCAGCCTGGAGATGGCAAACCACCTTTTTCCAGTGGAGCACCATGGCCTCGGACTTGAAGGTGCTGATTCTCATCCCAGCCGCATCACACTCGGCAGCAAACCGTCCCAGTGCATGCTGAAGGTCCATGTTCGATGAAGCCAACAGAACAACATCGTCTGCAAATAACAAAGATGAAATACTGTGGTCCCCGAACCGGACCCCCTTCGAACATGGTGTTTGTTATAAACAAACTGTGATTAGCACAGTAGTCCAATAACAAAACACCACTCGAATTCAGATCAAGGAGGCCGTTCTTCCCAATCACGCCTCTCCAGTTATCACTATCATTACCCATGTGGGCATTGAATTCCCCCAGTAGACCCGTAGGCACAAACCACAGTGAGAGACCTATCCCTGACCCGAAGGTGCAGGGAGGCGACCCTCTTGTTCATCAGGGAAAACTCCAACACATGGCGGCTAAGTTGGGGAGCTATAAGCAAGCCGCCTCTCACTGTGAGCAACTCCAGAGTAGAAGAAGGTCCAGCCCTTCTCAATAAGTTGAGTTCTAGAGTTTAGCTGAGCGTGGAGGTGAGCCCAACTATCTCTACTTGGTACTGTTCCACCTCCCGCACAAGCTCGGGCTTCTTCCCTCCCAGTGAGGTGACATTCCATGTGAGGTTGTCATAGTAACTTTCGACCACCACCCGTTCCACAATGTACCGGCCCCTTACGGCTCCCCCTGCAGGTGGTGGGCCTGCAGAAGGATGGTCCCATGTCGCTCCTTCGGGTTAAGCCTGGCCGGTATTGTGGGAAAAAACCCGGCCTCCAGGCACTCACATACGAGCCCCAACCCCATGCTATTTTACTCATAAGGGATTTTTGAACTGCACTTAATCTGACCTGTCACCTAAGACCTTTTTGCTTTGGGAGACCCTACCAGGGACATTAGCCCCCGACAACATATCTTTTAGGATCACTCAGGCACTCAAACCCCTCCACCACGATAAGGTGGTGGTTCATGGAGGAGTAAAAAGGAAAATTAATGAATAAATGATTAACATTTGAGCATTAATACTGTTACTGTTATTTATTATATATTTTTTAAATCTGCTAGATATCTGTTAATTTTTCCTGTGTTAACAGCATTTATGACTGTCATATGTCAAATTAATTCACACGAAACATATTTGCAGTGTGTGTTTCTCTTTATGAGACATTTTCAAAGAAAATCTGTACTTTTGAAAAATGAACACCAGTATTTTTAAATGTTTAGTAATGAGCCAAGTTATCACTTTCTCAACCAATTATATTTGGTTGATAATGTTGTCTATTAAGGAATTAATAAATAACTGAAATGTAAAAAATGATATTAATGTACAAGAGGTGACATATACTGTAGTGTGAATTCTGCAATCTGAGAGAGAGAAGAGAGGGACACATGCAGGCCCCCATTTGACATTGAGCATCTCAGTCAATGTGAGATGATCACAGAAATGGCAGATAAATCATTTTTCACACACTCACCCACTCACGCACCCTTTTGAATCCCATTTTAAAATCACACAATTTTCCTTCAACTTTAATAAAGTGAGGCTATGTACCACAGTTTGAAGTTGAGATGACTTAGACTGAAATATTTTACACCACCGCAGAGCATGAAAGCAAGTCTAAATATACAATTTAACAATGAAAAGAGAGGCGGGGGGAGACTGGAGGAGATAAAAAATATTAGACTTGGTGAGGCGCAGAGATCAAATCTCAATTTTATGATGGAAAATGACTCTAGCTAAAAGAAACTAAACCTAACAAAAAAAAAAAAGAAAGAAAAAAAAAAACAATAAAACATTTATTTCCTTTACCAAACAGATGCTATCTTTGAGGTTTCGGAGTTCCAAAACTCAATAGGTCCTTTAAGCAAGTTCATGCTAACCTGACAAGTTGGCTATTTACATTAGACAATGACAATACAATAGTTGATGGAACACTTTGTGATTAAATTCAGTGACCGGCACACTAATTTTGCCTGGGGTGGAAAGCAGAGAAGAGGAGGAGCAGCATTTTGCATGAATCAGTGTGGAGAGGTGAAGGACAGAACAGATGGCAGATGGATGGAGTTGTAGCCAAAGTCAAGGGTGCAAGAATTCTTTCGCACAGGTATTCTGCTGTGATCTTGCTCACTGCAACACTCCAGAGAATACAGACACAGAGCCAAGAAGGCCTGAGATTAGTAGGCTTGACATTACCTCGAATTATTTATATATTCCCAAATCACGCTGCGCCACCATCTACCAGCTCACAGCGTGTAAACGTGGGCTGTGCCGTCCCTATGTTGGCATCATTAGTCACAATGGAGGGTATTCAAGGGGCAGTCTAACCCGAGGAGGTCTGTAGAACCTGGAAATAACTGCCTCATCTCAATGGAAATTGCTTGGATCTTTTAAAAATATTTTTATTTGAAAGTGTGACAAATGTCTGCTGTGATGTTTAATATGAAAATAAATGTAATTTGATTGTTTTAAATGCGTGGGTACATTTAAGCATACATTTATTTTGCACATGCATTTATTTATTGTGTTTGTGTATATGTTAATGTGCTTTATAAGGACATACCTTAGGTCCTAATAATCCAAAACACTTCAAATTCTTACTTAACGAGATCTTTTGGCATTCAGAATTTGCCACAGTTTTCCTTTGAGGGATGGGTTTAGAGGTATGGGTATGGTAAGGCCATGTAGTAAGTGTTTTTTTTGTTTGTTTGGTTTTTCAGTATAAAATCCATTACAACCATGGAGAGTCCTCATAAACCAGATTTACACAAGTGTTTTTTCTGTGTGTGTGTGTGTGTGTGTGTGTGTGTGTGTGTGTGTGTGTGTGTGTGTGTGTGTGTGTGTGTGTCCAAACAATAATCATTCATATGAAATAAATTGACTGAAAGGCTGTATCAAGTATGCAATATCACTTTGTAAAGAAACACTGCATTCCTGTGTACATTCTATATGTTCTATATTCTACAGTCCTGTAGTACATTCAACCCAGGCTCATTCTGAAAATGTATCACTATATACATTTCTGGAGATCGCGAAATAGGTCCCAGGAGGTCCCACATACCTTTTTTTTTGCAGTTTTTATTTTCGCTAATCCACCAGTGCAGCACAGATGTGTGCGCTTTCTCAGATCTCAAATTTCTTTCACGGGTGCCATTTGCTGTTCTCGTGTAAATACACCAGAGGTCGCTGTCAACTAATCGAATGACTGACTGATCGACTGACTCACCCTCCTCCTTCCCTAAACCCAACCAATAATGTTTTCAAAAGCACAGATTGACCCGTGAAATACTAGCCCCCAAAATTATTGGGATTACTCAAAACTCTAATGACTGGTAAGTACATTTTTCCTAACATTTCCCAAGGTCAGCATAGCCTTAAAATATGTAATATTTGATCAAAAGAAGAAGACTGCAAGAAGATAATACAATAAATTAAACAAGTAAAAAAAGTTTTCAATAAAATATCATATATGCAAGCACTGAAATCGTAAATAGCAGTATGTTGTAGTTATATGACCTAAAAAAATAAACAAATTGGTATTTTCCTTTTTAAATAAAACAGAACTTTCAACATTTAAAATAAAAAGTTTTGTATGGCTCATATATGATGCCCATTTATTCACTGACACATTGCCTTCTGTTATAAAGTATTCAATGTACACTGCATATATTGGCAACAGTAAGTTCCAGGCTAGCCAGAAAATGCATTTTACAGTAGCCTACACTGTTAGCATGCTGGTCAGAAAATAGACAGTGAATCTCAGATGAAATCTGTATTTGTGAAATCTATTGCCTTACCGTTGGAAATAGGATATTCAGCAAATCTGCTGTTGTGTGGTTTTGCATTATAGGAGGCTATTCGCAGAATACGTAATATCTGCTAGGACTGAATTGAGTGGAGTTTCAGTCGTGCTGTATTATCGGGTCTAGCTGATTTGAAATGTGTTCTCTTTATCAGTCACTGACATCACCCACAGTTCATGTCATTAAAATGGGAGAATGCTGCAATCTGACGTCCCCATTAAGAAGTCAAGAAAAAAGCCCCCCCCTGCCTCACCTCCTAAAAGCAGACCTGTATTGATGAGTGCGCAAAACAAATTGATGTAATTAATGCGCAGGTTGTATGAAGAGGACATGGACGTGTGTACAAACCATTCATCACTCGCTGAGCTTATTTGCTTTCAGCCCATTGAAACGGCACTCTGGCCTCGATGAGCTGAATCTTAATGGCAACCGATTGGCTATTCTTGTTGTGTGTGCACAAGTCTTGTGGGTGGACGGGCTGGCTGTGTTGACGATGTGAGAGCACATGTATTGTCTCAATCTTTTCCCTCGCTCTTCTACCTCTCCACCGTTTAACCTTTAATGCTTGTGGTGCAAGGGCTTTTAAAGACAAAAATAACTGAGTAAAGACGGGCTTAAATTGAAAGAAAGGAGGGCTTGTGAATTATACATCTACTAAAGGAAATGGTTTTTAGTTTTAACACTGAACTTGTTTGTTGTGCAGACACAAGTAAAGTACATTTAGCAAATATTTATGAAAGAACACATTAGACTGTAATATCATTTTTAACAACCACAGTATAGTATATGCAATATTTAATAATTTATTATTTTCAATATACTATTAATATACTATTATGATGTCAGTTATAGTGGAGATCAAAATTAGATAACTTTAAGATTTCAGAAATAACAGATTTTCCATTATTCAAAATCTGAAATTATTTTTAATTGTGGCTACACAGCACACAAGTAAAACAGTGTTTAACAAAAATAAAACAGGCAATTCAATGGCAATCATTTATTGTGAGGTAAGAGCTATCAAAGTTAGAGAACAACCATGACTGTATCATGAAGAAAAAAAACAAACAAATAAAATTAATATATATATTTTTTTTTTACAGCAATCAAAAATGAGTAGCAAGGGTAGATGCCCTATGCTTTGAATATATTGACCATAACTGTGACAGCATTTACATCACTAGTGTCTCACATGGCATCACTAGTCTCTCACACAATGTCACTAGTTTCTCACAGGATGTCACTAGTCCCTTAGCAGGACACCGCTAGTCTCAGGATGCCACTAGCCCCTTAGCAAGACATCACTAGTTTCTCAGAGGGTGTCACTAGTTTCCCACATGACTTCACTAGTCTCTCACAGGACATCACTAGTCTCTCACATGGACATCACTAGTTTCTCACATGATGCCACTGGTCCCTTAGCAAGACATCACTAGTCTCAGTACTACTAAAAGTACTATTTTCTTACAAAACATCATTGGTTTTTTCAGAGGATATCACTAGTCTCCCACATAACCTCACTTGTCTCTCACAGGACATCACTAGTTTCTCACAGAACATCATTGTCCCTTAACAGGACATCACTAGTCTCTCACTGGAGATCATTAGTACCCACATGACATTACTTGTCTGTTCTTAGATGTTCTTAGTTTCTTATAGGATGTCACTAGTATCTTAACAGAACATCACTAGATTCTCACATAACATCACTAGTCTCTCATAGTACATCACTAGTTTCTCACAGGACAATCGCTAGTTTTTTAAAAGACATCCCATGTCTCTCACTGCACATCACTCTTCACATCCACTCCACATCACATCCACTCTTCCAGTCCCTTTCACTGATCAGTGACTATAGTTTGTTTCTTAAGTATAACTTTGTCATCAGAGATTGTATAGTGATATTCAATAACGTTTCCAGCTCAGAACCGAGGTGTAATTTCAGCTGCAGTAACAAATCAAACCCTGCTCACACTCCACTGACACTTGCAATGTGCCACAGTCTTCAGGGACATTGGTTAAACCTTCAAAGATGGGATCATCACAATACAGCATTCAAATACACATTCAGTTTTGCAGATCAAGAGAGGAGCAAATGTACAGTGCAAAAAACATTATCGTCATTTATGTGTTACATATTCAAATATATAGAAAGAAAAACATCAGTGTGTGCACATCTAGGAAAATCATGAAGGCAATCAAGTCACTTGCTGTGTCCCAATTCACATACTATCCATCCTAAATAGTATTTGAAAATAAAATTAGTATGTCCCAGACCATAGTATGTTGAAAAGAGTATGCCAAGGGTTCCCGGATGGTTTACTATTTCCGGTGAAATAGTAGGACGCAGTGTAGAAGCCTCCATACGGTAATCGCTAATATTGCCCACAATACATTGCACGTTGAACGTGAATTTGTTAAGAACTACAAACTCGGGTAAAAAGTGTACACAGTCTACAAACATGGCAGACGTGTGAGACCAACCGTCAAGTAGAGTTGTTTGAATGACTTAATGAATATCTAGCCAACTGGAACATGTTTAAACCGTGTTTTCTGTGTTATATTTCATCTGCAACAACAATGTGAACTTATTTTAAGATACGTTTGGACATTAATTTCTGAATGCATAATTATTCAAAGACCTGAGGAGATTTCTCGCAAAGGGCAGATTATCCTGCTGCTGCTTCTTCTTCTTCTTCAGTAAGGTAGGTAATAAAATATGAAAGAAATGTGGATGATGTGTCTAAATGATTGACAGGTGACGTAACTAAGCAACATAACGACCTGTTAACGAGAAAGTAGTACATCCTAAAGCTTGCATACTCTTCTGTTAGACACACAAAAGTATATACTTTTCCTTTACTAAAAAGTACATAGTTTTAGAGCGTAGTATAAGTATGTGAATTGAGACGCAGCAACGGTCTTCATCAGGTCACACAGAAAATAAAAGAGAATTCAAGATATAGTCAAACTCTACACGTCCCACCTGCAAACAATGATAACTCCAATTATTCATTCATTCATTCATTCATTTTCTTTTCGGCTTAGTCCCTTTATTAATCTGGGGTTGTCACAGCGGAATGAACCGCCAACTTATCCAGCATATGTTTTACACAGCGCATGCCCTTCCAGCTGCAACCCATCACTGGGAAACATCCATTCACACTCATACATTACGAACAATTTAGCTTACCTAATTCACCTATACTGCATTTGGACTTGTGGGGGAAACCAATGCACCCGGAGGAAACCCACGCAAACACAGGGAGAACATGCAAACTCCACACAGAAATGGCAACTGACCCAGTGACTTTCTTGCTGTGAGGCGATTGTGCTACTCACTGCGCCACCGCGTTGCCCTCACTCCAATTAACCAATGAATAGAGTATATAAGAAAAATACACAAGCCAAAAAACAAACATAAAATGACAGCAAACATATTTACATGTTACATGTATTTTAACATATTTAAATATCATACTGTGGTAAAAAAAAAAAAGACTATCCACCTTATTTTGCAATGGGGAAGTAAGCTCTGTGAATAACAAAAAGCAAAAGTCAAACTACTTGTGCTACAAATCAGTGTGTTTATGACAAAGTATTTAAATTAAATTCATATGGTGACAATACCACTTTGAAACATCAAGCAGCATAACGAGCAGATTTGTACAAGTAAAAATCCATGGAAGTGAATGAGACCAATAGTTACAATGACAAACAATACATTTGACACATTGAAGTTACAATGGCCTTACACGACTGCTTTTCATTTGTGCTGAAAAGTATGTTACATCAAAATTAAAGGAACTATGAAAATCCTCGACATTTACCTGTGCTTCCTCTCTCATGACTTCTTAGAAAGCCTCTTTCCTCTTTGATCCTTCAAGGTGCAAAATGTCCTACAAGATGACTGAGCTTGATCAGTTACCAGGTTAGCAAAAGGAGGAGCGAGGAAATGAGGAAAGATTTTGAAGAAACACCCACAATCTTCCCAGAAGGAGTAGGTCACCCAGGTACCTCTTGCCTAATGTTTTTAGAATACTGTGAAATCAGACATATTAGTCTGATCACATTCGTTTTTTTACATACTCAATTGTAAGATGCTTTGGACAAAACCGTCTGCTAAATGACTAAATGCAAATGTACTATATACTGAAGCATGCCATTTTTGACGCACCATCTGTGAATGCACAGAGAGATAAACTGCAGTCTGAAGCATCTTAGAGGTTAAAGACAATGTCAAGAATCGACAATGACTGAGGGCTTGTGCAGAGTATAAGTGCTGATTGCTGGTGAACAAGTGACAGGTGCGCATGATTATGGTCTGTGAAGAAGACAGATTTGAGAATGTGAGAAAGAGCTTGTTGGAGATGTGACATATCCAGCACAGTCCAAGAGAATTATTACATGTGAGAATAAACCAACGACAAGAAATGTCGTACATGGAGGCCTTTGTGCATTACAAAGAGCATTGCCTCTATACACATGCCTTAACCCGTGCTTTAGATGCACCAATCCACAGGAGGCGTCCACACTCTAAAATGATTATCACACTCCTGGGGTAAAGCTTCAAACCCCCCTCTGACATGCACAGTGATAGATGAGTGTAAGGATTTACTGTTAATTCTTAATCACATAATACAAATTGGCATCACTTAAAGGGATAGTCGACCAAAACAAGAAACTTTTTTTTTTTTCTGTTGACATGTTTATATATATATATTTTTAAAGAAGATATTTTAAAAGAAATCTGGTTACCAACATTCTTGAAAAGAATGTGTATGTGTGTACAACCAGGAGGTTGTTAATCGCAGAATAAAGCTCAACAGGTTTATCTTATACAGGCTTTTTTTCCCAGAGCCTTTTCACACTTAAGTGAAGTTTGTGTTTTTTGCAGTAAGATTTGTCTTGCTTTAAGTTTAGAGATGTGGACTGACTTGTACAAATGAATTAATTGACCTTTAAATCAAAGCTGGGCTGCACGGTGGCGCAGTGGGTAGCACGATTGCCTCACAGCAAGAAGGTCGCTGGTTCGAGCCTCAGCTGGGTCAATTGGCATTTCTGTGTGGAGTTTGCACAGGTGAATTGGGTAGGTTAAATTGTCCATAGTGTATGTGTGTGGATGTTTCCCAGTAATGGGTTGCAGCTGGAAGGGCATCCGATGCGTAAAACATATGCTGGATAAGTTGGCGGTTCATTCCGCTGTGGCGACCCCAGATTAATAAACTTTAATCAACAATGTGCTACAATGGCAGCAAGAAAAATAAAAACTAATGGAGCTTGCAACAGCAAGATTAGGAACAGACATGGGAAATAAGCTTACTACTGTTTTTAACATTTATACAACCTTAGTATATGCAGATCTCCTTTTTTCCTCATTTACCTGAAGCATCATGCCTCTAGCTTTTATCATCGTATTCACCACATTGGACACTATAACATGAAAACCAAAGGAGCTTACGCATAGCCATTGCAATAATAATACATTGTAATGCCTTACCTTTGTATTCATGTAGATAACCATCGAAAGTAGGGTTGAAGTAAGGGGATATAAAAAGTCATTAATAAAAGGTAGGCAAATCTATGAAGTACTGCAAAAACACATACACTTCAGCAGCAGCCATCGCTGTGTTTACCCAACTATGATGACTTCACGAACGTGGAAGTATGAAAAGGGTTCATAAGGACCAATATCCCCACACACCCCCTTCCCTAAACCCAATGGATAATGTTTTAAAAAGCACCAATTGACCAGCGCTCACCCACTTCCCTTATTACACTTACCACATTTTCAGATTTTACCACATTCTCACCCTGTTATTTACTTGTTTGTTTTATTTTTTGTCTAACCTGCTTTCTGGAACCGTTCATCGCTGGACTCGAACCCTGTCGTCGCGGTCAACTCCTCTCTGCGACTCAAGTCTGCCGACGTACATGTCGAGCTACCGGACAAACTGGTAACAGTTGAAAAGCCATACAGAGGTAAGTGATCAGCTGCTAGCACGAATAGGAACAGAGTCATACGACCCCGTAGCATTCATTTTAAAGATGAAATTCAGCCATACGTACTTCTGGCTACATAATTCGCAATCTCCAGAAATGTATATAGGTCTACGTTTTCAGAATGAGCTTATGTTTCACAAAACACTAAAATTAGACACAAAACATTGATCTGAGACATAATAGTTTATTTATTCTGTAATTAAATGTGAATCTGAAAGAAACAAAAACATCTGGTAGAGAATACATTTACCTATGCATTATTCAGTCACAAGACTGTACATATGAATTTGGATTTAAGCATATGGATTTGAATGTATTCACTGACAGTCAAGATAATTTCAAGTTCCCAGATGAGCCTGCATTATTTAGAATGCTTGCTGACGAGTTAAAAGATAATAAGACTGTCATTGTCCATGTTCCCATGGAGTTTTGAAGTACCTGTGCAAAGATTTTTGAGAGATCATAGTTGACAAAACTGTATTAAAAGTGTGCAAGAGCAAAAGGCACATGCAGAGACAAAATAAGCCGTGAATCATTCATACTAAATGACTGATTGAAAACAAATGTCAAAGGAGAAAAGAGACGGGACGGGGCGGAACCAAGAAGAAACATGATTGGGAATACCAACAAACACTCTCATTACCATTATTATGATAATTTTTATCTAGACTAATCATAGAAGTACAGGTGGATAGGGCAATGTGAAGGTGATGTAGCCTGCATATGCCTGTGTATGTGTACATGTGTGAGAAATGTGTTATTTGCTTTGCTTTTGACTTTGACTGAACAGGACATGGGCGGTATGGTGCCTAAGTGCACAACAAGAAGGTTGCTGGTTCAATTTCCTTCTGTATGGAGTTTGCATGTTTTCCCCATGTTTTGTCCAGGTGCTCCGTTTTCCCCCACAGTCCAAACACATATGATATAGGTGAATTGGATGAACTAAATTGGCTGTAGAGTGAGTAAAAGTAAAGTAAGTGAGTAAAAGGTGGTTCATTCTGCTGTGGCGACTCCTAATAAAGCAGGAAATAAGCCAAAGAAGAGTGAGTGAGTGAGTGAGTGAGTGAGTGAGTGAGTGAGTGAGTGAGTGAGTGAG
>CAIGQW010006673.1:1407405-1428243 GCA_903798125.1 Danio choprae
TGAGAGTTTTACATGAGGGCAAAAGAGTTAACATGAATTTGTGGTCTTGTCTGAAAGTGAAAAGCTTGATTACAACGTGACCTTTTTGTGAGCTTTGCTTTATTACATCACTATTAGCATTAGACAATGGACCCACTTTATATTCTGTTCCATGACGTATTGTGTGTTAACATAAATTAATAGTTTGATTAAAATGCATATCCTATATGTATTTACTTTGTACTTTGAAATACTTACATATAATCACAGTTGTAATTCACTTCTATAACTAAATCTGTATTTACACTGTTATAACACCTACTGATATCCCTAAGCATGCCTATAACTTTAAAAGGTCAGTTTTAAAAGGTCGGTCACCAAAAAATGTAATGTTATTAATTAATCATCCTCATGCTGTTTCAAACTAAGATATTTTAGATGAAATCCGAGAACTCTCTGATCCTCTATAGACAGCAGCGGTCTTGCAACCTTCAAAGTACAGTAGAGGAACCACATCGTTGTCAAAACATTCCACGAATGTCCAATAATTGTCAGGGTTGAGGTTGGGGAAAAGGAGCGAGGACTCAAATGCACTGCATTTGAGTCCTCTCTCCTTTTCCCCAACCTCAACCCTGACATTATGAACTGGCCATAAAGAGGACTCAGCAGAGTAAAGATGGGTGTCTTCCTTTTCCCATCTACCAGTTGTCACCCCTCTGTATACCAGCAAGCAGAGCGTTTTGGCAAGCTCCTTTCATTCCATCAAGTTCGTCCTACCAGTTTCGTCTAAGCTTCAAAGGGGCTTGAGTCTACCAACACAGCACTAAAGGAGGCTTTTAACACTGGACTCAACAGCCCCCTTCAGGCCTGAGAGATGTGAATGCTGAGGATTTTAACATTCTGGCAGTTTGTGAGTTATATCTACCACAGCCAGGGGAATGGTGGCCTACCTCCACATGGTCCACCACCCCTCCCACTCGCAGGCTGCCAAATCCCCAGTCCTTCGATGACCCAGCAGGGGAGACGGAGGAGGAAGAATGGGTCAGCCTCACCTGTCACCCACCTAGAGGTGACTGAACCTGCTGCAGCCCATCCAGCTACCACCCTGGCTGCAGCATACACTGCAGAAGTCCCGAAGCCGATGAAGTACACTGCAGTGCCTGAAGAGGTAGCCAGCTTCCCGCCACCGGTATCAAGGAAGCGTAGGAGGAGAAGGGGCTCCTCCACCACAATGGCTCCAGCCCCAGAGGGCCTGCCAGTGTCGGCTCCAGCCCCAGATCGCCTGCCAGTATCGGCTCCAGACCCAGAGCGCCCACTAGTGTGGGCTCCAGACCCAGAGCGCCCACCAGTGTCGGCTCCAGCCCCAGAGTGTTCCCCAGTGTTCCTGGTCTAGAGCTGTCCTGTCATGTCCTGTCTTGCCAGTCCAGTCAAGTTTGTTTGCTTATTTGTGTTCTAGCTATATTTTTCCCCCTCGGGATGGTTTTTGTTGACTTTTTGTTTTATTTTTATTATTAATAAACCCATCTTCTGTTGCACGTGAGCCCTCACTCCCTTCCCTTTCCTGAAATGTGACAATAATACTTTTTGTTGTACTCAAAAACTGTAAACAATGACTTTGTTTGCCTATGCCTTCTACGTAAGGTCAGGGAACTGTTTACTACAGAAAATATGATGCTTGCGTGTTGCGCTTTTGACCCAAATGGCAATATGTCATACTGCCTGCAACAAAACATGGAAGAGAGTTTATTTATTTATTTATTGAAAAAAAATGTTGCTGTCCATGAAGCAACACAGGCTCATTTGAGATACATCCCCATATTATGGGACCATTATGGGACGACAGAAAACTTTTTATTTCCTTTTTGCACTACAATGGCATACAAGGCAAGAGCTACCAAACAAATTGACCAGGACACTGATAACTGATTGCTTCGGAAAAGGAGCCAACACGGAGATAACCAGTCAGGTTGTTTGGTAGCTTGCCTTGTATAGCATTGGACTTTAGATGCGGAGTGGACCAGGTCTGAGTTGTGCATTCTTTCAGTGGTTACAACTGTTTCCATTTATATAACCATTTGTGCAGTAGCTGGATCAAACTAGAAAATACATATTTTAAATGTAATTAGAGATTAAAGAAAGAAAAGAAATTGGACAGGTCACTTCAGCTTTTCTTGCTGATTTGAAATATGCAATTTATTTGTTCAACAAGCAGTTAGTGAGGTTTCCTGATTCCTGATTTTAACATGCAAATTCCTCTTTCAAAAGCAATTTATTTAACAAGTGAAACGTATAGATCATTATAGACGCCACCCAGTTTGCTCCCATTGTAAATGCTCTTTGGTCTTTCCAGTTTGTAATGACTGCTTTGTTTCTGAGCATTGTGTCTGAAAACTGTGCGTTTTTAATGTTTGACATAATATTGCTGATGGCAAATGTGAGAGTCTACTTAAGATCAAGAGTTATCATGTGGATGCACAGCCCACACAGTTCACCGCTCAGTATGTTGTTTGTTTCTCGGTGTGCGTCTCTATGTGAATATGTGTGTTTGTGTCTGCTGCTCGCATCTGTTCACTTTCCACATCCCTTCTGGGAATCAAGAGCGCTCATATTATCAGCTTTATGGCTCTCTGAAATCCCCAATCAGCCAAATCCAGAGCCACTTGAATTAATTGATCCCTATATCGGATCCCATGGTGTAATTAAGGGGATAAAATGGTAAGAGGCAGTCAGTCTAAGCCCTGTTCCCCCAAGACCATTCATCTCTGCAGCCCATCACCACACACGCTCTGCATTATTCATAACATCTTTACCCGGCCATACATTTGCGCTTTTCAAAGAGATGCCTTCAGATGCAAGAGGAGATGTTTTGTAAACATTCAGATGGCTTGTTTGAGCACTGTTATTTCACATGCTTATTAAACCAGAGTCAGTAGTTATTGTGGCTTCTTCTATCAGGTGCAGATTTTGGGCTCAAAGCATTTCAGAATAAAGAAGCTGTTTCCTCCAAGTTGGTGTGTACATGTATGAAACACTGCTAGTTAAGTGAAATAAATGTGTTGCACTTTACCATGTGTAAGGTTTTGGGTTGTGTCATGTGCCGTGTTTGTCTGAATGGAGCAGTGTGTGTTATCAGACTGTATAGTATATTCCAATGTATGTTCCCATCTTTATATTCAGGCCTGCTCTCAAGTTGCTTTAACTCTGCTGCAGCTTGGTATCAAACCGTGGACTGAATTTGTCATATTTTCCCCACACATTCACTCAGAGCAAAAAGAGTTAGAGATTCTATTTTGAATTCCATCTTCAGCTTGCCAGCAAGGTCAGGCTGTGTATATCACTTATAAAGACTGTGGCATTCAAATAATACTCCAAACCTTGACTAAAAGCGTAATGTGGCCAATCTCATTTGATTCCATCTTGGCCAAACTGTGAGAAAATGTCCTCAAGCGTGGTGCTGACAGAAAACCTTGTTAAAAAGTGTCCCAATTCCAGTGCGTTGTGGCAAATGGTGAGTTGGATGACTTGATACTGTCATAGCACAGTAAAAATGCATTCAGATGCATTTCAGACAGGACCACAAAGGGAAAGTTAGAATGCATTTATTGATATATATATATATATATATATATATATATATATATGTGTGCTATATGTTTATTGATAAGTATGTAAGTGGTGGTATAGTTCTTAATGGAGGTTCTGGCTTCATGATTATTAGCTTATACAGCAGATAAGTCAGTCACTGCAATACGTTTTTGTAAATTGTTACACAAAATGTATAATGCTGCATTCCAGACACTGGTGGAGCTGGGAATTTCAGCACTGAAATGTCCCAATTCGACCTCAATGTGTTCTAGTCAGTCGCATTGTGACCATGTGAGCTGTGAATATTTCATAACATTTAATGTTATGTAATGTTAATGTATCATTATGGCTAAAACAAAAATAATAGAAAATGCTAGCTGTCTTTTGAATACAGCTGTCGAAAAAAAGAACATTACATGTTATTAGTAGGGTTCCCACTCATTTTGTGCTGCAAACATACAGTTTATTTAGCTTTACACAAGGTACCTCCATGCTAATTTCACTGAAGCAGAAATAGCTATCATCTGTGTAATGTAATCCAATGTCATGTCTTGTTTAAGTCAGGGTTCTTCGATCTGCACCTAATTCAGGTCAAATGTCTGACTTCTAGCAACATTCTAGACGTTATTTTCAGGATGGAAAGCTCTCAATTTCTAGTTGTCTGGAAAGCTCAACCTCTCAACATTGTTTCCTAAGTTACTTTATCAATCAATTAATCAATCCGGCATATATTTTACACAGTGGATGCCCTTCCAGCTGCAACCCATCACTGGGAAACATCTATACACACTTATTCACACACATACACTACAGACAATTTAGCTTACCCAATTCACCTATAGCGCATGTCTTTGGACTTGTAGGGGAAACTGGATCACCCGGAGGAAACCCACGCCAACACGGGGAGAACATGCAAACTCCACACAGAAATGCCAACTGACCCAGCCAAGGCTCGAACCAGCGACCTTCTTGCTGTGAGGCGATTGTGCTACCCACTGCGCCACCGTGAGGCCCATATTATATTATATTATAATTCAGTTAATGTTTATTTTATGTTAACATTTTTAATTTGCTGTTTGCGTTTAATAGGATATTATTGAGGTCAAAAACAAGCGCAAACGTAATTTAAAGTGCAGTTAAAGTGCCCTGAACCACTATAAAACAATATTAAACTATATTAATTACACATTATTAATTCATTTCAATTTTTTTGTCAGGTGCTATTGTCAAAAAATAGTTTTTTTCTGAGTAAAACAACAACAACAACAATAGCACTAAATGGACTCAATAAGGCTCAAGTTAATTCGCAGTGCTTCATTATCAGGGTTTGGATTTCTGCTCATCCAGTTATAGCTAATGGAAAATATAACACAAACAGATTAAGTTTTTATTTTACAAGTTTAAACTGATTAGACACATTGGAATCCAACACAATGATCAATAATTCTGTTCTATCAATAATGTTAATTAATTCAATTGAACGAGAAACAAAAAGCTACTTTCGAGAGCAGTTACTGTTTATAGCTTAAACAATGGGAACACATATAAGACAAAACTAAGAGAATGCACAAACATACACATTCCTGTTTGTTAACATCGCTGTTGCAGCAGAGGATCTGTATGTGAGCAGCATGTCAATAGAGTATCCTAAATTTGCTGTCTCTTGTGCCATGACTGCTAATCTATCAGGAAACGGATGGTGCATTTTGACCATAGTCTGGCATAAGTGCTGACCTGCTTGATCCAGAGCAGACAATAGGCGTGCCCATTACCTGTCTGTTCCATCACATTCACAAAAGACACTCTCGCATTGTTAAATCACTGGGTTTCAGTTCAGTCTGTCAAAATATAAAGTGATTAATGGGACGGTGAGGGAAGGGACAGATTATGGACATGAGTGCAGAGGCCCAGAGCTCCACCTCGATGGATCACACTGGCAGTTCTTAACCACATGACATGAAAAAGGAAGAAATATGGCCACTGCTGCACGAGAGAGGTTGAATTGGCCAATATTAGTCTGCCATCAGTTTAGAGGACTCAAACTGTCTGAAAGTGATCAAATTTAGCTCCTGGCAAGGCCTTTTGAAATAGCATCTGCAGTGTCATCCATTTGGGCTTGGGGTTATAAAGCGGTGTTCACTCAGCACTGGGACATTTCTCTGTGTGGATCAATTTACTTGTGTGAGTTTGTATGTTTCAATAATAGGTATTAGGCTTTTGTGAAAAACTAGAATATTTGCAAATTAAGCACCATTACCTATAAAATGAATAAAAGAGAACAAAATCAGCACTTCCTGATAAACTGGTAAAAATATTAAAAAGAAAAAAATGAATTTGTACTGTCAGAGAAGCTTCTAAAAGCCTTTTTTCTCATTTAGTAAATAATATAATAAACACAATGAAATTGCATGTTTTTAGCGGTGTTAGGCTGTTTTTTTGGGAGGTAATAATGCCGAACCACTTTGATGATGGACTTTGGTTAAGGCATTTTAGAATGACCAAAACAACATTTCAGATGTTGTGTCCATGGCGCCTGCATGAATTGATGAAGGTTTGTTTTAATATTATCTGTTAAAACAAAAATCCCATGACTATTGATGTGCATGCTGGAATGTATTTGGTAAATGTGTTTCTATTTTTTTTGTCGAATAAAAAGTGTATCATATTCAGTTGTGTGCATATATTTTTTATGTGCATTATGCAAAATGCACATAGAAAAATATGAATGGAAACATAGCTAGAGACTGTGTGTTCACTGCAAAATCACACAGTGACTGTACTGAAAGGGACTGAAATAAGTATGTTAAAAAAACATGCATATACAGTAACATTTTTTGAAAGTTCCAAACATATACATACCCATTTGCAGTTTCCGGCTAAAATCACCTTTTCTTAATTACAACATTTAGTCCGTTTTATGCAAATGACAGTTACAATTAAAGACATATTATCAGTTAATATAAACTTATGTTGTTAATAAAGATGTAGAGCTTAACAATCTAAGCGCAAAGTATAAAGTGCATGGCGCAAAAGTATTAACGACGTGTCTGAATCAACTATTGCAATTTTAAGAATGAAAAAATGTCTAACAGGGTTATGTTCATTCTCTTAAAGAGTTATGGGTCTGTTTTCAGCAAAAATCGCATTAAACCAATCAGAGTCTCATCTCTCATTCCCTTTAAGAGTCAGAAGAAAACAGTTAAGCAGACCTTTTACTTTTTTACTTTTGTGGAGTAAGGAAACGATGGAAACTCACTCCACTGGAGACATCTATTAGCCTACTTATTTAATTTAGTTTGTTAAGTGCAAATATTTGTTTCAAAATGATTTCTAAATTCAGTTCTAATTTCCATAAATTAGAACTGACAAATTAACGAATAAATTAACAATATTATGAAATGGTGCAAATTGATTTTCTATTTAAAAAACATGGTGCAAAATGTGAAAATTACAGCTGCGCTGGTCTGAAAATAGCAATAAATTGCGCCATACACGTCACAAGATACAGGATAAGTGCATTTTTATTTAATTGATTTTATCATTTTTGTTTGTCGTAGGGAAAACATATCTCTCAACAAACGCAGTAAACACAAGGTACCCAGTCAACTGGTATATAACTATAATACCATAAGTAAAGAAAAAAACAACTGATCTGTATACAATTGCATATTATACAGATTTTATATTAATAGCTGATAAATATTTCATTTGTAATACAACAAAAAATCTAATGAAATTAGGAAGCTGTCAAGCAGCCTGCAATTTAGCAAATCGTTGCAATTTAAGAAACTAACTTGGCTTGAATTCACATTGCAAAATGGATTAACCATGTCTGCATGAACACTTTCCCCCCTCACTTTTACTTTTATCATTTTATATAAAAATTATAGCTTTGGTTGTACATAACATCTATTTACACATGCAGTGTGAGTTGGCATTTAAAGGGATAGTTCACCCAAAAACGAAAATGATGTCATCAATTACCACTTTCATGTCAATGGCTGCTTTTCTCCAACTTTCTTCAGAATATCTTGTGTTGTGTTCAACAGAAGAAAGAAGTTCATAAATGTTTGCAAAAACTTGAATGTTATTAAGCAGTGAGCAAATTTTCATCCCTATATAGCAATATAACAAATCATACACTGCCTGGCTTAAGAATGAACATCTCATGTTGTTTTGTCATGCTTATTTGAAGTAAAGATGAAAAAAAATGATGGTGAGGGTAAAGACCGGTAGCAGGTATTTAAGGGATTAATTCATCAGTACTATGTGCAATTTGTATATGTATAAACAATGCAGGTGTGTTTGTGTATCATATTGTTCACCACATGCAGGATTGGCAGTTTTTCACCCACACACACACACACACACACACACACACACACTCGCGCGCGCACACACACACACACACACACACACAATCCAAAAACTAGCCCAATGGCCAATCAAAACTAGCTTGATAATATTAAAACACAAAATATGCCGCTTCCCTTTTATTTAAATAAATATCTTACACCATTCATGATACACAGTTTCTTCTATTTTACCTTATAATTGACTGCACAGCCGGCATGGTGTCTCTCATGTCACTGATGTGTGCTGTCGTGTTAAAATGCATAAAAACTCTAGCAGAATTAAACCCCATCTTGCTAGCGGTTTGCCCCCACTGTACTCAATAGATGACCTCTATTGCACTCACCCAAACCTAAACTTCACTCCCATCTGGGTGACGGCAACAATGTAACCTTTCCAGTTGGACACATAGCTGCACTGAGTAGGACTCGAACTCAAGACCTAAAGACAATTTTGGCATGGAGACTGGAGGTTAAAGTGAAGTTTACCTGCACAACACTCATCAGCTAGCCTCCATTATGTTAGTTGACGCATATGTTCTAGTGTAGGTCAGTGGAGGCAAGTTCAGTCCTGGAGTGCTACAGTCCTGTAGAGTTTTGATGTGGTCTTGGTGTGTATCTTTTGAGTAACACACAGAGCTTGATTAGCTTGTTCAGGTGTGTTTATTCAGAGTTGGAACAAAATTCTGCAGGACTGTGGCTCTCCTGGACCTAACTTGGCTTGCACTGATTTAGGTGGTCATTTTCAAATAAGCACTAGCATTTTAGCACCACTTGATGGTTGTATTCCTCAGAACCATTGTAAAAAAAAAAACATTGTAACAACATTCTGCAGTAATGTTACCAAAGGCAGTGGTTGCGATTTTTATTTTATTGTATTTTATTCCCCTCAATAGCACAAGGCAACATGAGTTTGTTAATGAGTTTGTTAATCAGTGAATCGTGCTTTCAAATGATTCATTCAAAACATAGATTGATTCAGCAGTAAGAAACAATTGACTTCCTTTTTAAGTAAATCGTTGAATTATCCACTCGTGTTCAAAAGCATTGATTCATTCAGGAATAAGACTAGTTTGTGTTTCTTGGAGTCATTGGGAACATTAATCCTATTCTGATTTTTACATGCACAATAAAAAACAAACAAACAAAAAAAACAACAACTACTAAGCCAGTATCAACTTGTTTATTGATCACACATTTACAGTCATGCTGCCGGTCCAAATATCAGCATGGCAGCTATAATTTGTCTTATGTGATATGATTGCTTAACCCAGGGGTCTCCAACAAGTCATCTTGATTTAAAGTAGTCTGCCAAGACAAAAATGTAATCCATTCACGTTCACATTATATCACATTGGCACTATCAGGCTATATAATAATTACTATTTTTGTTTTATTTAGAAATGAGCATTTCCCAGTGATGGGTTGCAGCTGGAAGGGCATCCGCTGCAACAAACATATGCTGGAAAAGTTGTCAGTTTATTCCGCTGTGGCGACCCCAGATTAATAAAGGGACTAAGCCGAAAAGAAAATGAATGAATGAATGAATGAATGAATGAATGAATGAATGAATGATTAGAAATTAGCAGAAATGATTGTAGAAACAGCGGCATGGTGGCTCTATGGTTAGCACTCACAGTTGGCGGTTCATTACGCTGTTGTGACCCCTGATTAATAAACTGACTAAGCCCAAGGAAAATGAATGAATGGATGTAATCAGACAAGATGCATAGACACCAACTAAAAATAAATAAGTAAATAAGTAAATACATGAATAAATAAATAAACAAATAAATAAATATTTTATGACTGTATGTATGAGGGGCCTTACGGTGGCGCAGTGGGTAGCAGGTTCGCCTCACAGCAAGAAGGTCGCTGGTTCGAGCCTCGGCTGGGTCAGTTTCTGTGTGGAGTTTGCATGTTCTCCCTGTGTTGGCGTGGTTTTCCTCCGGGTGCTCCAGTTTCCCACACATGTCCAAAGACATGCGATATAGGTGAATTGGGTAAGCTAAGTTGTCCGTAGTGTATGTGTGTGAATGAGAGTGTGTGGATGTTTCCCAGTGATGGGTTGCAGCTGGAAGGGCATCCGCTGCGTAAAACATTTGCTGGATAAGTTGGCGGTTCATTCCGCTGTGGCGACCCCAGATTAATAAAGGGACTAAGCCGAAAAGAATGAATGAATAAATGTATGAAGGTGTCTGTATGCAACTTTCTGCTTTTTTATATTCTACTCTGATTTAAGTTCAACATAATATACTGCAGTAATATTATCCCACGACTTTATTCACCAAAATAAATTGTGATACAATCTTTATGTTTTCAATTAAATTCACCGTTGTCGCAGTTCTCTTTTTACCTCGTCGTTCACTTCTTCATGTCCACAGCACTTGAAATTAAATTATTTCACTTTATAATGAAGTTGAAAACAATAGGCCACACAAATACCAAAAATCTATTGTATAAAGTGCTAACAGCTTTTGATTGAATGTCCCGTTATATAGAAGAGAACGTTAGAAAAGCATAAATCAGGTAAACAGAACTCTGCATTGACAGGTTATGGGCTGTGCCCATATGTTTTGGCGTTGCCTCAGTGGCTCATATAATTCTCAATCAGTGGCTGACAAAGGCAGGGTTAAATATGACAGGGAAATTCATTTCAAAACACCATCTTGAGGAGAACAGCAGTGAGCGCTGATCAATGACATTATTAATTACCCTTGCTGAGTATCGACTCGCTCTCGCTCTATCTGGATCTCCATTTCTTTCCATTTCTCCCCTTTACCACACCCTAACATCTGATCTCGATGAAGATACATTATGTGCTATTGAGATAAGGACGAACATAGTCACATAGTTTGCACTCCTTCATAATAAGGTGTTCTTCCCTTCCCCCATGTTTTATAGCTATTATTACGTAATGCCATGTACAGGCTCAAATGTAGGCCTGTAGGTGCACATTTTTCCAGCCATTATTCATTGTTTTTACTCCCAGGAAGTCTGTATTTGGAACATTGTATAAATCATGGTCAAACCTGGTCTAAAAGGTTAGGGACAAGTTTATATTATTGAGTCCTAAAGAAGTTAGAGAGTTTTGGGAGGTGTAATAGCTGTGCTCTTATACCTCAAGGGTCGTGTTGGATTTCTGCAGCACCTGAGAGCTGCTGATCCAGGGTCAGTCCTCTGCGAGTGCTCCATCCATCACAGCGGCTGCAGGACTTTATGAGGCTGAGCGGGGAACAGCAGGGAACTCTAGGGACTTTAGGCACCCTTCTGCAAAAGTAGAAGTCAGCAAACTCTCTAGGGCACAGGGTAAGTAATGCATTTTTTTAAACAAATCTCAAGGGTCATGTTACCAGTGTCCTTGTGTAACTAACCACCGAGACAAAAATAATTTCTGTTATTCACAGTGCGTTCAGACTGAGCTTCCAGTTATGAGGATTTTTATGGAATGGTCATACCTTTACTGCAGCATAGCATAATTTTGGAATCAAAACACATCATTTATTCACATCTTTGTAGGGACTGGATGTGTAATTGTTTGACGACAATGCATCTTATATGCTTTTGTTCATAAGGAACTCTTGATAAGTTTCTTATGTGTCTCATCCCACACTTCTGTTGATATTTTTACAATCTATTTTTAGAGATGCATTTACTGTAGTAGCAGAGGCTTGAGCCCCTGATTTGCAGACTATAATCATTATATAGAGAGCAACATCTGAATACCTGCCTGAGAGTCTACTAGCAAAAAGGACTCAAATACAATTCATTGAATGTGCAATTGAAATAAACGTTATACATTTGACTTACTTAAAAAAACAAATAGCAGTAACTATACAGTAGCATCACTCTACACCAGACGAGGATATATTAAACTAAACGAAGCTGTTGTCTTAAACGTTTGAACACAGTGTTTACGATTACTTTAAATTAGAGCAATCAAAACATCAAAGCGTAGAGAAATGTTG
The DNA here is from genome assembly GCA_903798125.1 of Danio choprae. Lineage (NCBI taxonomy): Eukaryota > Metazoa > Chordata > Actinopteri > Cypriniformes > Danionidae > Danio > Danio choprae. The sequence goes on from CAIGQW010006673.1 coordinate 1,419,290, forward strand.
TATTTCAGAACACTGATTACATTGTATCAAAACTACAAGATGATGTGCGGGGCTGATTTGTAATGTGATGTTATACACATTTTAATTAAACTTTTGGTCGGGTTTATGAACATTATATCAGAGTCTAGACAGTGTTTTAATGTATTGCGTCTGATTTTGTTTAGGAATTCATTAAAACTAAACTGTGCAATGATTAGCTCTGATTGATGATTGACATTCAATGAAAATTTTAACAGCATTGTTTCCCAATGCAAGGCACTGTCTGCTCTTTGATCACTTTTAAACTCCACTGGATTCTGCCGCCTGTTTTTGACCACTTCATTTACAGGTGTGTGTGTGTGTGTGTCTGTGTGTGTGTGTGTGTGTGTGCGTGTGCGTGTGCGTGTGTGTGTGCATTTATTTATTTATTTATTTATTTATTTATTTATTCTATTGTTAATGAAAAACTTATGAAAATGTACTTTTTATTTACTCACCCTCAAGTGGTTCCAAATCTTTATGGGATTGAATCCTTCTTCTGCTGAACGGTGAATATATATTTTTAAGAAAACTGAAAACCTGTAATCATTGACAATTTAGCTTACCCAATTCACCTGTACCGCATGTCTTTGGACTTGTTGGGGAAACCGGAGCACCCGGAGGAAACCCACGCCAACACGGGGAGAACATGCAAACTCCACACAGAAATGCCAACTGACCCAGCCGAGGCTCGAACCAGCGACCTTCTTGCTGTGAGGCGATTGTGCTACTAACTGCGCCACCGCGTCGCCTAACAGCACAATTCTTGAGGGGTATTTTTTGGACAACTTAATTGTTTTATGTACAGTCCACTTAAAATTGTTTGAAAACGGACACAATTCCTTCATGTTGTCTCTATACAAATCGATTAAGTCGTTTTTACATATTTAAGTGGATTCTACATAAAACAATTAAGTTGCCCCCCCCCAAAAAAAAAAAATTGTGTTGTTTCAACTCATAGTTTGAACAAGCAGAACATTTTATATTTTTAATGTATCCCTTTAAGAATTCAGTGAATAATTTGACAGATTTAATAATAAGATAACACCTTAATTTGCAGGACACCCCAAAGAATATTTCACAAACAATCCAAGCCAGTGTTGTATCATGGTATATTTTAATTTCTGCAGAGACAAAAATGACAAGCAATTTATTTACAGAAATACCTGTACAAAAGCCAAAAAAAAAGAGAAGTAAAATAGATCATAAATAGAGGTGGGCTTGCGCTCAGTACATTTACCATGTTCAGCTAAGCTGCGTGCATAGTGACTCCTAATAAAACAATGATTAAAATCAATCCTCAATTCTACATCAACATCCAAGTCAAAGGACAAATAGAGTATGATTAAAGTTACAATTTCTTTTTTCAGTATCTGTGATGTGTCCTATGACCTAAGTGCTACAACTTAAGTCTTATATCTTCTAAGTTGAAAGCTTAAAGAACACACACCTCAGAGTGCAAATGACAATTAAACAAATGCAATTTCAACACATCGACAACAAAGTCAGTGTCATGTCTTTTAGGAGATAAGGTGCTGTTTTCTGACATGAACGGTAGGTGTTGGTGTCAGTCTCAATCTTTTCAGTTTAGGTTTTAGAGATGAATATTTCTACTTTAGCTGATATGTCTACTCTTTAGTTCTCTGAGGTGTGTGTCCTGTTCATAAACCTTTGGATATTTGTTTTTCTGTTACTTTCTCGTATCATGAAAACCGCAGAATATCTATAAGAGAGTTTTCTTCACCTCTGATGGACACACTTTGCTTCTCTTTGCATTTGTTTTGCATTTTTTCACCACCATTGCAGCATTGTGTCAATACACTGCAAAAATATATATGCTTTTAGTATGTAGATTTTTTTTGTCACGTTTCTAGTCCAAATATGTCAAATATCTTACAATTTTTAAGTCAAAAAGCATTTTGTAGACAAGTACAAAATATAGTTTTATTTTCAAAAATAATAACTCATAATTAAGTGACTTTTTCCATAAAAGTAAAGTAAAATCATCTTGTTTACAGTTTGAAAAAAACATTGTTTTACTTTCCCCACTGGCAAATATTATTCATTCATACATTTTCCTTCAGCTTAGTCTCTATTACAGAGGTCACCACAGTGGAATGAACTATTGCATATGCTAGTCAACTATTCCAGCATATGTTTTATGCAGCAGATGCCCTTCCAGCCAAAACCCAGTACTGGGAAACACCCATACACTCTCGCATTCACACATGCACTTACACACTACAGCCAGTTTTGTTTGTCCAATTCACCTGTAGCGCATGTCTTTGGACTGTGGGGGAAACCGAAGCACCTGGAGGAAACCCATGTCAACACGGGAGAACATGCAAACTCCACACAGAAATGCCAACTGGCCCAGCCGGGGCTCAAACCAGCAACCATCTTGCTGTGAGGTGACAGTGCTAACCACTCAACCACCATGCTGCCCTGGCAAATAATAATAATAATAATAATAAATAAAAGACTGACTTAATTGTTACTTATTATTCTAGAAACAAAACTATATTTTTACTTGTCACACTGTTAATTTTAAGAAATCTTAGACAATTAGATTAGAGCTGAGACAAAAAAAACACAGAGTAAGAAAAGCATTTGATTTTTGCATTGTACCAATCCTTTCTGAACTGTTACGTGACATAAAGGTATCCTTACCGTAAATAAATTTCAGTTTGGACATGTGACCATGCTAACTTTGAAATGAATGGATATACCAGGGTATCACCTATGACATGTACAGTTGGTACTCATCAATATACTCGACAAAGTTCGACTGAGCTTACTTAAAGAAGCCACAAGATAAAAGCTTTTGTTATTTGAAAGTCTATCATAGTAAAATTGCCAGGACTGTAGTTTCAGCATAAAGTACTTTTCCTCCACTTTTAGAAAGCTTCTCGGTACAATTGGTTTCAGACCGGTTAAAACCAACGAGTCATACCAATAAAGGTATAAAAAGGCACAGTTGCATATTTTGCATTCACTCTATAGTTTTGTTTTGATTTTTCTTTTCTTTCTTTTTTTAAATTTTTTTTTTTAGTTTTTTACTTTTTTACAGAAGCACTACATATACAAAGTGGCACTGAGAAGGAAGGGGAAAGATATGACTGATGAGATCTGAAGAGGGCTTCATTATGAGCGTATATTTGGAAAACAAACATAACTGCAAGTTGCGAGGTACGCACGACTCCTTTTGAATTGTTTTGGAATCAAGTTTCACTACTCATTTTCTACCTAATCAAAGGTACAGTTTTCTGTGAGAAAGACTATAAAAAGTACAGAAGCATGGGATAAAAAAGTACCTTTGCGATTAAAAACAAAATATAAATAAATCTGATAAATAAGCAACGGATGATATGATGCTAAATGAATCAGTGAGTCGCGAGTGTGTGTGATTCTTTTTCATCCTCGTCAAATCAATATACACAGTCATACTACAATGTCTAGTGTCTGTTTGTAACAAACGCAAGCAGTGGACTTCCATGTTCACAGGGTATGATATTTGTACACTTTTTTTTTCTTCTTCATAGTAAGTGTAGATTCCCTTTAAACGTGCAATAAAAAGTACATATCTATGTATACAGTTTGTAAGCATCAGAGCACTTCTTTTAAACACGAGTAGTACATACAGACTACAGATCTGGAAGCTGCAAAAAAGGCAGTCCATTCAAACTCAAGGAATCGTTAACATACAAAAACAAAATAATCGAATAAACGAAACTAATCAATTGCATCTGAATAATTTACCACCGTTTGTAAAAGCGTGATGACTCCTAAGTTTACTCCTCGATTTGGGATAGGCCCAAGATGCATGTATAAGTGTGCATGTGGACTCCACACATGGCACAGAATCGTACGTGAAGGTAATTAAAGCAACATGTGACCTAAAAACAGGAGCTTTCCTGTCCCAGTTCTTTGAGACATCATGTCATGTTGTTCCCGGTACTTTGGTTATACAGCGGCATCGTGTGTCACATTGGAATCGCTCCTGTCGTGCTGGTAGTCGCCGAACTTTGAATGTGATTGTACAGGTATTCGGTTGACTCTGACTGCTACACGAGGGACACGAGTTCTCATCCTTGATTACTCTTCTGAAGCGTGTGAGATTGAGAGTGGATCTGTTGAATGAGTTTATTGCTCTATTTAACATTCATACTAGGAATGTTACACAGGGCCAGCCCAAGCTCTTCAGCAGGGCAATATTATTAGACTAATTTACCCCAGCAGCATATCCAAATAGTGTTCCTGTGGCTTTATGGGATAATTATAATGTGTATGTACAATGCGAGGGGATCTATTTTGTTTGTGTGTGTGTTTGCAACTGTGTGAGGCCATTTTGAGACCACGAAATAAGAAATTCAGCATAGTTTCACACATCTAGAGAGGGATGAGCCACATTTGCACAAACCCATGGTATATAACTGATAATCTCTGGCATGTTCAGAACCTCCATCTACTTCCACGGGTGTATGGGAGTGGGATGGATACTGGATTTTGATGTACGTGTCAACAGTATGTTTACAGTATTTATATTTATATATATATATATATATATTTATACATGTACAATACTTCACCCACACGACAAAAAAACGTGCATTAGTGGATCTGTGTATGCTTGTGTTCCTTCACGGGTATACGCGAGGTTGATAGGCACACAGGTAAACTTGCTTCTCTCACTGTGAGTTCATCGTTTACAGCGTTCACTTGCGCCATTTTTGTATCTACAAACCCTTGGAAAAGGCTAAAGTCAATGACGACGTAACAAGCACTCTGACATCATCACTGATGATTTTTTTTGTCCATCGTTAGCCTGTCTTTTTTGTATCATCTTCTTTGTTAATGTGATTGGTCGTCCAGAGTGGACAGTTCAGTCTTTTGACTGATTGCATATGGACAGAATACATCCACATAAAAACACTCCCAGAAAATAAAAACAGATTAAAAGACAGAACCAGTCTTCTTGGTTCCCATAGCAACAGTTATAAAATCAAAGACAAAAAAAGCTATAGTCCATCAGATCCGTCTCAAGGGGCACACACTCTTAAGGGGCTAGATGATGCATGCATGTTTATAAAGAGGTCTAGAGAAACCAGGCAGCACTTTGGGGAAGTCTACGGGGCCTGATACGCTAGCAGCAAAAGTAGCACTGATCCACCAGCATTCCCATCTCTCCACCTCGGCCACATCCCCCTTCCTCCATCTCATCCTTCGCACACACACATTTAACAACATGTAATTCCGTGGTTTCTACTCGATTTCAGTTTTGTTGAGCAAGCAGTTTCAGGAAAATCCATGTCGCTTTTAGTCTTAGGGTTTGGTTTGCTAACAGCATCTCTGACCATGCTGAGTCACTGTCATCGTCCCGTCGTATAGTCGGTGTGTGTTGTTTACAGGTAAACCTCCCGCCTGGTCAGAGTTCCGCATTGCGTCGGCTTGTATTCACCCGTGGGCGCTAGCGGAATCTCCTCGGTCGGGCGAGATGTTTCCTCGCTGGCGGAAAATCCAGCTGAACTAAACGTGTCGTAGGATGAGGAGGAGGATGCCATCTTCTTGTTCAGGAGATTACGGTTACGGTCGCCCAGCAGATGTGAGGGGTCGCCGTTAGCAACGGCGAGTGTCTCCTGGCTGCAAGGCTGGTCGGCAATGCTGCCCCCGGGGGAGGTCATGAAGGTGGAGAGTTTGGGAGGGGTGGCCTTGGGCCTGCGTTCAGGCGAGGTGCGCACAGGCATCCAGCAGGCATCTGAGTGGCCGTACTCGTCACACTCCCGCGTGCATTTGCCCGTCATAGCTACGTCAGGCAGGGGCCGAGAGTCTGGGGGAAATGGAGAGAAGGAAACAGAACCGTTAGTCACATTGATTGGTTTTAAACAGCTGGAGAAAACAAAACACTCAAGTACTGACACTAAAAAAAAATTAATTGTGGTATGTGTCTCATGAAACTGGCTGTAATATTGTTAAGGGCCAGATGAGATCTTTAATTACGCTTTGTGCATTTCTTTCTTTCTTTCAAGTTCATGCTTGACACATACCACGTTACACAAAAATGGAAACGTACATACACAAACAACACTTAAAGCTAAAACATAAATTAAACAAAAGAAGAAATAATGTGAGCTCTAAAAAGAATACCATGCTTTGAAAACGTGGGGCAATTTCTACTTTTCTGTGACTTTTGCTACCTAAACTAATGGCCTGAATCAATCTCTAATGGCTGTGTGTGCGTGCACTTGTGTGTGCGTGTTTATATGTGAGCGTTGTGTATAAGCTTTTGGCTAACAAGCTGACTACACAAAAGCTATTCAATTTTTAAAAATATGTACAGAAAAATGACTTTTTTTCTTTTATTAATCCCCCCTTCGGCCTGAGGAAACGCCTACAATGTACTTATAGAAAAACATATTGGAGGATTTGCCAGTTAACTGTACATCTATGAAACATAGGTTAAGTTTAAAGGATTATGTAAACCTTTTCTAAAGGCTCTAACTGGCACGCATCTGAGTGATTGCTTGTTTTCCCAGACTGAGAGAAGAGATCAGTTTTAGATTCAAAGCCACGAGTATCCTTAACATCTCATATCTCTTCTATTCAGATTGTCGACTGAACAAATACTTTCTGTTTACACTTTTAAGCACTCGACAAGCAAACATATAGCCATCAGATGCGCAAAAAAAGTCTATGCACAAACACGGCTGAATATGAAGTTCGCTAAGCTGAAGTGCACACAAACACTAAACGCTGAAATCCCTAAACTTTGATGCCAAAGCACAAAGCTGCAGTGTTAGAGATGGTCGGTTAATGACCAAATGTGAGGTATGGCACAAGCAAGAGAGGGTGAGTGCAAATCTAAAAAATAATAATAATAAAATCAAAAAGAAAGCATGCTGCCTTTTGTTGGAAAGCAAAAAAAAAATTGGGTTAACCATGGCTTACTTTTAATGTTCTTTTTCTCCTGCAAAGAAAGAATAGGATATAATCACTGTTCGGTTTCTTCACAGTGTAATGCTATGTAAGACTAATCAATTTAGAAAAAAAGTATAGGACAAAAACAAAACAAAAAAAAGCATAATGTGTTGCAGTTATCTGAGAATCAATTAATTACATGGCATGTTTGCAAAAAAACCTCTGAAAACACTTTCTTCAAAGCCCGTGCTAATAATGAATTAGAACTCTGTTTATAATTATTTACAATCTAGCAAATAATCATATAAACACATCTGTAAAGACACAACAAAACATAATGTATTATAATGACAGTTACATTTATAATAATGTTACTAAAATATATTAATAATGGATTTCACTTTTTTAAAATATACATGCTTATAATACATTATACACTGATTTTAAGGAATAATTAGTCCGTCTAATTAGGTTTTTATCCACAATATATAATTATTCAATTCTTTGACAGAACAAAATCCGTTAATTTACTACTAATGTGTTTTTGTAACTTTGACATAACACCATTTTAATATTGCAGACTGTATCTTTATAAATACATTCATTCATTCTCCTTTGGCTTAGTCCCTTTACTCATCAGAGGCCCCACAGCGGAATGAACCGCCAACTTATCCAGCATATGTTTTACACAGCGGATGCCCTTCCATCTGCAACCCAGTACTGGGAAACACCCATACACACTCATTCACACACATACACTATGGCCAATTTAATGTATTGTTTACCAATTTACCTATACCGCATGTCTTTGGACTGTGGGGGAAACCGGAGCACCCGGAGGAAACCCACGCCAAACGTGAACTCCACACAGAAATGCCAACTGACCCAGCCGGGACTCGAACCAGTGACCTTCTTGCTGTGAGGCAACAGTGCTAACCACAGAGTCACCGTGTCGCCCCTAAATACATTCATGACAGGCTAATTATTAGTCATAATTAACTTATGTTGTTTGTTATGAACATGTATATTGAAAAAATGTAGACATGCAGATACATGTAGATGTAAATGTAGATATAACTGCTATTATAATACGTTCTAGGTTTTTTGTGTCTTTATAGATACATTTATGGAATTGTCTTGATTATAGTTCTATATTAACCTTATGAGTTATAATTTATTATGAGCATGGGCTTCATAGAATGTGTTCCCAAAAGTCTTCTACGGGGCACCATACAACGATATTCATTGACAGTTTCATTGAGAGTGAGAAAAGAAACAAGCATCTATACAAGAGCTACAAACATGATGCGCTACAAATTGTATTAAAAGCCATTCGATTTCAAGGAATCAGTGCTGTGAAAAGAATAGAGTGCTATGAATGGCGTTCTTCAGTCACCGTTCACAAAACGCTTACATTTGAACCTCCTCTCTTGAAACTGTTAGTTGCCACCAACCAATTTAGCATCCTTGTCCAGTTACAACCTCTCTCTGACCTCAAACAAACCCCCAAAATACATCCTTCTGACCTCAAGGCCTGACTATAATGCCTGCTGAGCTCTTGTTGGCTTTAGTGGTGGTCAATGCGGTGTGGTTGCGTTGTGGGCAAGTAAGGGTTAGTTGGGCCTGACTTAGACTCCTGACCGCAGAAAGAGTTCACTGGTGCTTCCTGTGTGCTTTTATGAGGCTGGATTGCTGCCCAGTGTCTAGAGAGAGGTGTGAATGTACGTTCTCCCCACAAAGCTCTGTCATGCACCAATGAACGCTCAGTCAAGCGACGATACCTCAATAGCACTAATAACAAAGATGAGTGTAGGCTCCGATCTGCAGAACGTCGATATGCCAGCACAATGTTAATGCTTCAGACAGGGATTACAAAATGGCTGGATAAATCTTATATGACAGTTAATGTGTTCAAAGAGGCATTAAGGACTGTAACAGGTTATTCACATACACAACTGTCAAAAGAACGTCAGCACTCATCTCTTTAAAACATTGGCTTGAGTCTTTGTAAGAAAGTAGAG
>CAIGQW010006673.1:1461845-1472159 GCA_903798125.1 Danio choprae
GTGTGTGTGTGTGTGTGTGTGTGTGTGGAGGTGCTATTACAAACCACACAAACACAGGGAAAACACATTGGCCCAACACACATTGAGATTTAGATTTACTCACAAATACTTTTACCTCAACCACTGAAATCTGGTAGGCGGAGGTTAATCCATAGCTACATGAAAACAGCGCTGTGATTGGCTGAGATGTGGCAGCGCTTCTGCCCACTCCAGGAAATGATTGATGTTAAGCGGACTTTGATATTTGACTGCTGTGATGACAGTAGGAATATGATTCATCTTCTCTGCCAAAAGGAAAAGAACCTGCTTCTCTGGTTTCCAGGCACAAAACAGTCAAACACACAACACGCATTCTGATGCATACTCACACACACACTGAAACGTAGCTCTTTCCCTGAAGGATGTTCGGTAGAAAACTGACCATAATATTTGACAACTGTTAGACATGTGATGACTGATGACAAGAAATATGTTCAAAGGGAACACTGAAATAATTTATGGATACAATATTCGTCCCACATTCAGCCTGGGAACTAAAAACACGTTTTTTTGTCGTGAAGAGGCAAAGGAACATAAAAGAAAATTCAATTTTATTTATATATATATATATATATATATATATATATTATAAAAAGTTATCAAAAAGTGATCTCTCACTGAATTAAAGTTTATTTCAGTGAGTCGGTCATGGCTGACCAGTATGAAGTAAAAGGGAAAAAAGTGGTGGGCTTGAATTAATTTTCAGGGGTGTGCTTCTGAGTGAAAGCGAAGATGATTTATATTCCAAACTCATCTCCTTTCGGTTAAATGACAGTATTTCTCAGTCGCTGTAAGCTCAGCGTGCCTCAAATGAACTCTTTGCTCTTTAGTTCAATCCATCAAACTGCATTCAAAAGACTGAAGTATATAACTACAACACGACTGCTGCCGCTGACAGTACCTGACACTGAGGAGCAGTTGATTGAGAGTCATGTGATGATATTACAAAACAGATTGCCCTGTCTGACAGAATTGGTGAAAGCTCAAAAGTATGGAGCATGAATAGGGATTTATTACAGGGTTGTACAATTACTTGTTTGAAGAGTTTCAGAATTCAGTGTATTGTAATAATAAATTAAAATATTTATTAAAATGTATGGTTGTCTTTATTTCCAAACCTGTGTGGCAACACTTTAATACTTTTCAATGAGGTTCAATTAGTAAATGTATGTATGTATGTACGCATGTATGTGTCACAATCACCAGAGATCTATTCCATACAGATCGCTGCCCTCTTAGAAATAAAGGTACAAAACCTGTCACTGGGGTGGTACCTTTTCAAAAGGTACACTTTTGTACCTTAAATGTGCACATTGGTACATTAAAAGTACAATTTTGCACCTTTAGGGTATACTTTCATATATTTAAGGTACTATGAGGTACAGGTTTGCACTTTTTAGGTATTAATATGGTACATATGTGGTCCTGTAAGGTCCAAAAGTGTACCTTTTGAAAAGGTACCACACCAGTGACAGGTTTTGTACCTTTATTTCAAAGAGTGTGAAGGACTACAATCCCGTCTCCGTATGAACTACAACTCCCTTCATGTACCACACACCCACCTGTTATGATTCTCCTTTGATTACTCACTCACAGCTGGGAGCTGCTCAAGTACTGATTACATTGACTATATATAGAGCACACTCACACCCAGACTTTGCTGAGTGTTGTTGGTTTTAACCCTGTAACTTTACGAAGCGTTTTCTTTTCTAGTCTCTCCGTGTATTATCCTTGCCTTGTTCTATTGTTTACATTGTCTGCCGCCTGCATCGACCATTTGCCTGTTTCCCGACTACGCTTCCGGATTACCTTGTTTACCCTGTTTGCACCTGTGAATGACCATTGCCTGCCTGACTACTCTTATTATTAAAGAACTGCATGTGGATCTTCAACCTTGTTGTCAGCGTCCATCAGTTACAGTATGTATTTATTTATTTATTTATTTATTTATTTATTAAGAATATAATAATAACAACAATAATTATTATTATTCCATTGTAGTTTTAGTTAAGTAATGCTATCAAATGGAACCTTACTGTACAGTTGTGCAGCTATTTCAACAACAACAACAAAAATCTTTAATGTTTATTTGGTTCATAACAGCTGGATTACAAGCACTTCTCATTGCAGGGATGGTTGCCATTCCTATACGCACATCATAATCAACCCAAATTCAGAGCTCATGCAGATGTAAATTCATACGGAAGACCCTTGATTCTGAACCAAGCAACTGAAAACCCTGGATCATGAGCTGCCCATGTATATAACAACACAGTGCTGCACTTCACAGCACATACCAGACGTCTTAATCTAAATCTTGCTGATCTGATCAGCCTTATTTTGATTAAACATACAACCTTAGTTTGTTCAGCTTAAAAACACTGAACATACATTCAGTATATGTCTACATGCATGCACACACCAAACTACATATGACAATGACAGATCAGTCTTGCTCCCTCTCTATTTATCTCCCTTTCCCGTATACATACACACACACACACACACACACACACACACACACTGTCAGCTTGTTTACATATGTGGAAAAATGGGCTAGCGTGTGCATAATATGTTAATCCCTAAGGGCATAATGCGTCTCCCCTAGAGAATGTTCTGGAAGTGTTAATAGCTCACAGCCGGGAACACGACTCCTCCTTCCCAGACCACAGACAACAAATCACTGCCTACCTGCACTCCAGCGCTCCCATATCCACGCTGAGAGTGTGTCCATCCGCCTAATTCTCCTCATTTTCTCCACACCCATCTTTTCAAAGCAGTAAATTACAAAATCCTATTTCTTCCTGTAATACCTGGCCCTGTATGGGAATGAGCGAATGGATGTAGACGGAGAGAGAGAGGTAGAGGTGCAAGCTCAGCAGAAGGCCTGGTTAATAGCACCATTACTGTCATGAGGATCCAGATTCGGACAATGAATTAATAACGAGCGGAAGGGGAGCTGTGTGAGAGGGAACGAGCAAGGCACACACACACACATACACACACACACACACACACAATCATCCGCACACACTCAGCACCTCTGTTGCGTAAGTGCGATGTGCGAAACGGCAATAAAAATGGGTGATGTTGACTTCTGGAAAAGTGACACACTTAAGAGAAGAAGAACAACGGAAACGATGGAAAATAGACTGCGTGTGCATGGATTATTAAACCCACGGAAACATTATGGCCTATTTTGGAAGTCTAATGTTGATGACTATCGAAAAAAGCTATTAATATAACTGAATTTGGATTTTTTATCACACATATTTTTGATCCTTTTCCAGTGTTTAGGCCAACTCACACTGCGAATGTCAACTGATGAATGATTTAAATTAGGAAGGTTATTGTAAGGTTTGTAAGGTAACTGGTAGCCATCAAACTCCATAGTAAGGGCAAACAATACTATAGAAGTCAATGCCTTTCTTCAAAATATCTTATTTTGTGTTCAACACATGGAAAGATTTGTTGTGGCAATTTTGCGAATGATTCATTTAAGATTAAGAGTTCTACCAAATTGAAAATTTACTCCAATTTATGACATCGTTAAAAATGCTATATTTTGAAGAATGTTGGCAACTGGTAGCCATTGACTTGCATAATAGGACAGAAATACAATGGAATTCAAAAGATTTTTATTTATCGCAATTTGTCAGATGGTTGAATGTCTGAGAAGTGACCTGTTGTAATCTGCCAATTGTCCACATTTATTGACGTCTGTCGGTACAGTGTGAATTGGGCCTTATATGCAATGCATTGTACCTCTGCTTTCCATCGATTGACTGGTTATTTACTGTACAGTAAGTCATGTGATTCACACCAACAATGCATCATATCGGAGGCATGGTTTAGATGAGGAGAAAATAAATCTTACTACCAGTCATCTTCTGTTACCATGGTCACAAAATGAGTAAATTTACAGTAGATTTAGATATTTTTGGAAAGATAAATAAGCCCTTACTTGTTTAGCTCATCAAATCAACCAACTAATTAAAGAAGCTAAGGGAAAGACTAAATATAAGCAATTTGATAAGTAGCTAATACCTGTGTAATCACTCTTTAAAAGTGTCTGGAGTAGATTTTATATAGCTGATATAATTACAGATAAAATGATATGTTATTTCAGAGACTGCAGTGAATGACAGATTGATGATGCGTCTATCTTTAAGAAACTGGGATGATGGTTTATTTGAAGGTGTCTGTTACAGTGTAATTACACAAATAAGCACTTAGAAACATTAATTAACATGTACATACTATAAGGTTAGCTTTTCCCGTAGGGTTAATTGCTTTTAATTTAACACAATTTACTGCTATTTAAGTAAATGTTAAATTTGTTCTGAACTGCACTTAAGGATGTTATTAAAATATAAAGGTTGTTTATTGATATACATGGCAGCATGGAGCACATTAACCAATGTAATGTAACGACATGACTAAATTTAATTACATAATAAATGTAACTACAATCATTGCAATTACTGAGACAAAAAAAGTAATGCATTAGTAAACACATTATTATAATATAATATAATATAATATAATATATTATAATATAATATACTATATTGCATTGCTAATATTATGAAATTAACAATGTCATTATATTAAAGATATTAGCAAAAATGTTAACAATTACAAATGGTGGTTTTTATTATTTATATAAAAATAATTGTTGTTGTTGTTGTTATTGTTATTATTATTATTATTAGTAGTAGTAGTAGTAGTAGTAGTAGTAGTAGTAGTAGTAGTAGTTGTAGTTAATATTATTATTGTTGTTGTTGATGATGGATGTGTAATCAGTTACATTAATAAAAGTAATTAAAACAATAAAGCAACTGAAATTGAAGTTACAGGGTCTACAGGGCTTGGTTGGCTTGCAGGACTCCCGAGGCAGCCTCAGGAGGGGAAAACAGCTCCACATCAACACTGTTTACAGCGGAAGTGGGGAGCTGTTGACCTCGACTGGGGATGTTGTCGGACGGTGGAAGGAATACTTTGAGGATCTCCTTAACCCCACCGACATGTCTTTCAGTGAGGAAGCAGAGATTGGGGATGCAGGGGTGGACTCACACATCACCCAAGCTGAGGTCACTGAGGTAGCTTGCAAGCTCCGCAGTGGCAAAGCAGCGGGGGTAGATGAGTTTCACCCTGTGTATCTTAGGTCTCTGGATGTTGTGGGGCTGTCTTGGCTGACACGTCTCTACAACATCGCATGGAGGACGGGGACATTACCTCTGGACTGGGCAACTGGGGTGGTGGTTCCCATTTTAAAAAAGGGGGACAGGAGGGTGTGCTCCAACTATAGGGGGATCACACTCCTCAGCCTCCCAGGGAAAGCCTATGCCAGGGTACTGGAAAGAAGGATCCGGCCGATGGTTGAACCTAGGATCCAGGAGGAACAATACGGTTTTCGTCCGGGCCGTGGTACACTGGACCAGCTCTATACCCTCACCAGGGTGCTCGAGGGTTCGTGGGAGTATGCCCAACCAGTCTTCATGTGTTTTGTGGACTTGGAGAAGGCATTCGACCGTGTCCCTCATGGTGTTCTGTGGAGGGTGCTCTGGGAGTATGGGGTCAGAGGCGCTCTGTTAAGAGGCGCTCTGTGTCGTCCCTGTACGAACAGAGTAGGAGTTTGGTTCGCATTGCCGGCAATAAGTCAGACTTGTTTTCAGTGCACATTGGACTCCGGCAGGGCTGCCCTTTGTCACCAGTTCTGTTCATAATTTTTATAGACAGAATTGCAAAGCGCAGCCTTGGGCTGGAGGAGTTCCGGTTCGGGGACCACAGGATTTCATCTCTGTTATTCGCAGACGATGTGGTTCTGTTGGCTTCATCGAACATGGATCTTCAGCATGCACAGGGCCAGTTTGCTGCAGAGTGTGACGTGGCTGGGATGAGAATCAGCACCTCCAAGTCCGAGGCCATGGTGCTCCACCGGAAAAATGTGGTTTGCCATCTCCAGGTTGGAGGAAAGTCCTTACCCCAGGTGGACGAGTTCAAGTATCTTGGGGTTTTGTTCACGAGTGAGGGAAGGATGGAACGTCAGATTGACAAGCGGATTGGTGCAGCGGCAGCAGTAACGCGGTCGATGTACCGGTCCGTTGTGGTAAAGAAGGAGCTGAGCCGAAAGGCAAAGCTCTCGATTTACCGGTCAATCTACGTTCCTACTCTCACCTATGGTCATGAGCTTTGGGTCATGACCAAAAGGACAAGATCTCGGATACAGGCGGCCGAAATGAGTTTCCTTTGCAGGGTGGCAGGGCGCACCCTTATAGATAGGGTGAGGAGCTCTGTCACCCAGGAGGAGCTCGGAGTAGAGCCGCTGCTCCTCCACATCGAGAGAAGTCAGCTGAGGTGGCTTGGGCATCTGTTTCGGATGCCTCCTGGACGCCTACCTAGGGAGGTGTTCCAGGCATGTCCCACCGGGAAGAGGCCTCGGGGAAGACCCAGGACACGCTGGAGAGACTATGTCTCTCGGCTGGCCTGGGAACGCCTCGGGATCCCCCAGGAGGAGCTGGAGGAAGTGTCTGGGGAGAGGGAAGTCTGGGGTTCTCTCCTAAGACTGCTGCATCTGCTGGGGCTTGAACCAGCAACCTTCTTGATGTGAGGCGACAGTGCTAACCACTGAGCCACCGTGTCACCCCAAGTTAGACGTTATTATTATTATTTATTTCATATTTTAAGTTTTTTGTTATTATACTCTCGAAATCATTCAATTTCTTTTACAAACTTCTCCACAGAAATAGCAAACAATGTCCGCAGATTCTGTCTGAGTAAGTAACTAAGTAGGTAGATAGAATAGAATAGAATAGAATAGAATGTTGTTCACATTAAAAACAAATATTTCAGGTTTACAGTTTACTGATCTTTGGGGATGGATACTAAATGGTTCTTTAATGAGCATCATGCTGATGAAATGTTAATATGATAATAAAGAGGGACAGTAAATATATAAATAAATAAAATAAAAAACACTGGGAGAATTGGTAAACTACTGTGAAAAAAGCAAAGATGATTTCATGATATAAAGATGAAAACGGCGTGACATTTACTTAACGCAATCTAGGATTTAATCATTTATTCATTGTCAGAGAGTGTCAGATTTTGACATAACTATTTATTCACTTTACTGCATACGCCTACTTCTATTTTTTATTCATAAGCAGAGACACAAAACTATTTGTGCATTCATTATTCTCTGACCTATTGTAAATCATTTCCACAGCCAACTGTTTAGACTCTGATTTACCTGTTTCATCATTTTGTTCTTTATTGCTTCACAAATAAAGGTTAAAACCAAATGCAAATCCCCTGAGGAATTTCAAAGGAGCATAATTCTTCATCTCCATCAAAACAATCTGGTCAAACTCATCCGTTCCCTTATTTTACAACAAATCTAATCAAATTTTAAATCATATCAAATTTGGATATCTAATATGGGTCAGGGGGATTATACTGTAAACGGCAGAACTGAAAAATAATAAATATAATAAATAAACGGATAAAACAGACATAATTTATCTGCAAACAATCGGCAAGGCTTTGAAACAGGAGCTTGATACACAGATTAAGGAAGATAAGCTTGTTTTTCTATCTCCATACTAAGAAATATCATATTAGTTTAGCGGGTTTTTTTAAACACGGTATGAGCAAATTGTAAATATTTATAAGAACACAATGGCTGCTAAAACTATACACATGAAACCAAAAAATAAAAGCTTTAAAAGCTGCTCGTGGGGTACAGTTGAATAGCATTGCCATTTGAATCATAAACCTTGAGGGAGAACGCAAGTGATGAGAGCAGATTGTGTAAAGATTATCTATAGATGCTCCAATGTAGAGAATGATGCAGAGAGATGGAGACAGTAAGAATCAATGTTGTGCTATTATATCCCCGAGATAGATGCAGCACACACAAAAAAGGGGAAAAAAAGAAGCCTGAAATATGAAGCCAACATATATAGGGCTTCCTGAATCTTCGCTACAATGTAAATCTATGGAGCCACATTCCTTTTTTTTTTTTTTTTTTACTATCTGCTTTCGAAGCAGTTCAATGATGTATAGCTTGAATAATTTTGCAATCCATATTGAAAACATGATATGGGAAACATGTCTCTTCAATACATTAAAATGACAGAAACCCTAAACGTCTTCTAAATGTTCAGTATCAGAATAATGTGTAATGTATAAAATAAAATAAAAGTTTCATTTCAGAATTATAAGCTTATATCTTGCAAAACATTCATTAAACAATAGTTTTTAAGAACCACAAACAGTTTACTTATATTGAAATAAATGCTTGTTTATTTATATATATGTTTTTTTTTGCATGTTTGTTTTTTTTTGTACGTGAAGTTTAAATTGAAATGTGATTGATTCATAGTTTAGTACAAATAAATAAATGCATAAATTAATATTGCTCTAATAAAACAAAAAAGGTGGTATTAAATATTTTATCCAGGGCAGACTCGGTTGGAGGATGTGAGGGTAATTAATGGTAATAATGCATAAAATTCCCATTGGCTTACACAAAAATAATAATAATAATAATAATAATAATAATAATAATAATAATAATAATAATAATAATAATAATAATAATAGGGCCTCACAGTGGCGCAGTGGGTAGCACGTTCGCCTCACAGCAAGAAGGTCGCTGGTTCGAGCCTCAGCTGGGTCAGTTGGCGTTTCTGTGTGGAGTTTGCATGTTCTCCCTCTGTTGGCGTGGGTTTCCTCCGGGTGCTCCGGTTTCCCCCACAAGTCCAAAGACATGCGGTACAGGTGAATTGGGTAGACTAAATTGTCCGTAGTGTATGAGTGTGAATCGGTGTGTATGGATGTTTCCCAGAGATGGTTTGCAGCTGGAAGGGCATCCGCTGTGTAAAACATATGCTGGATAAGTTGGTGGTTCATTCCGCTGTGGCGACCCTAGATTAATAAAGGGACTAAGCCGAAATGAAAATGAATGAATTATTATTAATAATAATAATAATAATAATAATAATAATAATAATAATAATAATAACAACAACAACAATAATAATAATTTCTGTCATTTCTCCACAGAGATGATGGTATGGCTGAAATAAATAACATGCAAGCGTTTATCATTGTCATTAAGACCCCATCAATTCATTGTTGACCTTAAAAAAAAGAAAGCAAGAAAGAAAGAAAACGGGCAAGGCTTCAGAAAAGTGGTTTCATTTATATATAATTAAAAATATTGAACATTTAAAAATATTGACATTATTAAAAAAAAAAAAACATTTAATCTCACTTTATTTTACAAAATCATCATGCTATTTCTTTCAAAAGGATAAGATGTTTATGAACTGTATACAGTGTAATCTCCACAGAGATATGTGAATAAGTGCTGCGTCTTGTTAAGTTTCTTATGTGAAAAGCATTCGATGCAGCACTGCATGTGTCATGAATTGAATCTTGGCCTCTGAGAAGATCCGATTTGTCCTCTTATGTGTATTCCATGTGTTGATTGGTTCATAAATAAAACTTTATGGAACCAATTCAGAGTTCTAGCTTATAGACAGAAAATATTACCTTCCTTAAATAAAAAGTCCCAAAATGTACTAAAAAAATCACATAATGGAATATGCGGAAAAAAAATAAAAAATTAAAATATGTATTTAATTCCAAGGTGATATGTTGGGTAGGCCATGAACAAAAGAGTGTAGAAGTGAGAATCTGGAGTAGGTGTGTGAAGAACTGCAGTGTGTCTTCTATAGCAACAAAACCTCTTCTTTGTGCACAAACACACACTCACACACATGCATCGATACAAGTTCATTCAGCATTCAGTCCTACACGATGAGTCCCTCAGCCAGCCAGTGACAAAATACGGTTTCCTGCAACACACAAATATGCTTATAAATGTCTTTTCAGCAAATCATTTCACACCCAGTTAAAGCTGGCACACAAGCCTCCGTCTTAAACATACACACACACACACACACACACGCGCGCACACACATTGGAAACTCTGCCTCTCCTCTCGGTTTACAGGAAGAGGTTAATCTTGCTCATAATTTGATGAAGAATTTTAAAAAAAAATAACATGCTGCGTCCTCTCTTCATGAGCACAGAAGAATAGACTGAGAGACACTGCCCCGGGCAACACATTTTCTCTTTCTCTCCTCCTCCCTCATCCTGCGCTCCGCTCGGCACATCAGTATGCTGCAGACACACACTCAAGCACGCACATACACACACACACACACACACACACACACACACACACACACACACACACAC
>CAIGQW010006673.1:1472169-1495181 GCA_903798125.1 Danio choprae
CACACACACACACACACACACACACACACACACACACACACACACACTTGGAAACACACATAAACACTTTCTGGAGTCTCTAGACACTGGAGCTTTGTGCCACAGAGCTCTCTCTCTCTCTCTCTCTCTCTCTCTCTCTCTCTCTCTCTCTCTCTCTCTCTCTGCAAATGTATGGCGATTTATATCACACTGAAAAAAAAAGTTGAGCAAAATGTGTGTGAAATCGGTTGTTTTTTGTGAAACTGATCAAACACAATCGATGTCTTTAGACAACCTGCAAGAATTAAGTTAACCTATTAGTTTTTTTTACAAATTTATATGGATTAAACATAAAACATTTAAGTTATCTCAAGAATTGTGTTGTTTCAGTTCATTTTAAATAAGTAGCTTGAACAAACAGCAAACATCATGTTTTGAGTGTGTTTTAAAAGGGGTCTTTTGTGAAATAGATGAAAAAAATACAGATTTTTAATATTTAAACAGTTTGATATATCTTTTTTTATATTGTCTAAGTCAATGTAATACAAAATAAAATGGGTTTTTGAAATTCTAAAAAAAAACAAACAAACTCTATTTTCACTACACTACCTGACAAAAGTCTTGTCGTCGATCTCAGTTGTAAGAACAAGAAATAATAACTTGACTTCTAGTTGATCATTTGGAAAAGTGGCAGAAGGTCGTTTTTTTTCCAATGAATCATCTGTTGAACTGCATCCCAATCATCACAAATACTACAAAAGACCTATTGGAACCCGCATGGACCCAAGATTCTCAAAGAAATCAGTCAAGTTTGGTTAAAGCCTGAGGTATCAAGACATTTGTGCTGCTCATTACATTACAAACCACAGGAGAGGGCAAATTCTTCAGCAGGATAGCCTCCTTCTCATACTTTAGCCTCCACATCAAAGTTCCTGAAAGCAAAGAAGGTCAAGGTGCTCCAAGACTGGCCAGCACAGTCACCAGACATGAACATTATTGAGCATGTCTGGGGTAAGATGAAGGAGGAGGCATTGAAGATGAATCCAAAGAATCTTGATGAACTCTGGGAGTCCTGCAAGAAGGCTTTCTTTGCCATTCTAATGACTTTATTAATAAGTTATTTCAGTCATTGTAGAGATGTATGGATGCAGTCCTCCAAGCTCATGGGAGTCATACACAATATTAATTCTTTTTCCTCTGCACCATGACTTTATATTCTATACTGTACATTATTTCTGTTAAGTGACAAGACTTTTGTCTAAGCAAAGTCAGACCTCACTGTCCTAATTAAATAATTAAAAATCAAGGCATGATCATATTTTATTTTGGTAAGATAAGCATAATCTAGAGGCCTCTGTCTTTCATATAAGCCACACCAAATGATCAACTAGAAGTCTTTCTAAAACTTTGTACAAAACGCGATTCTTTCGGTTTGAAATATATGTAAAATAAAATATGTTATTGTCAAATGTTACATTCTGCCGTAGGGAAACTAGCGGTCTATTTTAGCAGAAAGAAGATAATCAAAAATAATTTAGAACGAATTATGATTGAGCTCTTTTATAACATGGTAGAAGCAAAAAACGTTTCTAATAACGGGTGTTGCAATAGTCACTTGCCTTGTGTAGTTGAGAATGAAGTTCTTACATTGAAGTCCTTGTTTTTACATTTTTCATCGATTACTACATTTTTTAGTAATCATATACTATTGTAATTGTTAAATGTTTTGATGCATTGAAGATGGTTAAAATTCTCTCTCTCTCTCTCTCTCTCTCTCTCTCTCTCTCTCTCTCTCTCTCTCTCTCTCTCTCTCTCTCTCTCTCTCTCTCTCTCTCTCTCTCTCTCTCTCTTTTCTTCCTAAGTCATCAGACTCAGTTTCGTCTAAGTGATATTTCGTCAAGACATGGAGAAAGCATTATTTATTTTAGATAAATTCCTTCCCCCAATTTTGTTTAACAACCCACGATGCACCACACCCAGCTAATGGCCTGACTGTGCTTAAATTAAACGTATAGTCATAGAGCTCTTGGCTGAACTCGCCTTGTGAGGAGGTTCAACCCAAATTAGATCCATCACAGCACAGTGGAGAGAGAAAACGAGCAAATATTCTCAGCATTGACACGCCGGGAGTGTGTTTCAGCATGTTTGTTATTTTGTGTAGCTATGCTGCCATTCAAAAGCTTAAACTCTTTATTCAGCTAGGATATATTTATTAGATATATATTAAACATTATTACAGTTTAAAATAACAGTTTAAGTTAAAACAGTATAATAAACATCAATAGGAAGAAATGATTTTGAAATATAAATATGCTTCTGTGCAAATGTTTTGGGTCAGTGGTGCACAGATGTAATATAATTTAGGTCTAATTACATTTTTTCTCCTCTCTTCATGTTGAAAGTAATCTTTTCTAATCATAGTGCATGTTATGCTATATTAGATGCGATTATCCTGCAAATCCAGTCTGTCTAAATTTGGTACAAATATCCACATGCATGAACTAACAGATATGTTCAGGCAGAACCAGAAAAGAGAGCAAATAAAATAAAAATATATTATTATTATTATTGTTACATCTCACCAATTTTAAGGAATAAATCTCTACTTAATATTATTCATTCATTCATTCATTCATTCATTCATTCATTCATTCATTCATTTTGGCTTAGTCCTTTTATTAAGCAGGGGTCACCACAGTGGAATGAACCGTCAACTTATCCAGCATATGTTTTACGCAGCGGATGGCCTTCCTGCTGCAACCCAGCACTGGCAAACACACATACACTCTCATTCACATACATACACACACTACGGACAATTTAGCTTACCCAATTCACCTATAGCGCATGTCTTTGGACTTGTGGGGGAAACCGGAGCCACTGGAGGAAACCCACGCCAACACGGTGAGAACATGCAAACTCCACACAGAAATGCCAACTGACCCAGCTGAGGCTCAAACCAGCGACCTTTCTGCTGTGAGGCGATAGTGCTACCCACTGCGCCATCGTGCTGCCCTATTTAATATTAATGATTTTATATTATTAATGACTGGCCTTTCACATCATCATAATCTTAATTTATTTAAATGTTTTCTTGATTATGTTTTAATTAATTTTCATTTATCTGTTTTCCTTTTCCTTTCCGTTTCATTTAGTTTTAATTTAATTTAATTTAATTTATTTTTTATTGATTATGTTTTAATTAATTTTTTTTTTTCCTTTCCTTTTCTTTCCTTTCAATTTAATTTAGTTTTAATAGTTTTAATTACATTTTTTTAATTTTTAATATTTTTAATTCATTTTAATTTATTTGATTTTCCTTTTCCTTTCCTTTCCTTTCCGTTTCATTTATTCATTCATTCATTCATTTTCATTTCGGCTTTCTCCCTTTATTAATTTGGGGTCGCCACAGCGGAATGAACTGCCAACTTATCCAGCATATGTTTTACGCAGCGGATGCCCTTCCAGCTGCAACCCATCACTGCTGCAACCCAGCACTGGGAAACCGTTTCATTTAGTTTTAATTTAATTTAATAAAAAATTTTTACATTTTTTTTTTATTTAATTTATTTATTTATATATATATATATATATATATATATATATATATATATATTTTTTTTTTGCTTTAATTGATTTTAATTGATTTATTTTTCCCTTTTATCCTTATCTCAAACCCATTTTCCTCCTTCTTCAGCGACATCTCTTCTCCGATAGCATGTTTAATGGCACAAGACTGGAACTAAATATCCCTCGCACGAGATCACTGGAAACCACAATGACCCAATCAATTCCCAATAGACAAAATCAAATCCCGCCCAACATCTTTAACTTATTTGACAATCCGAAACGTGTCGCAGTTGACAAGAAAACTTCTGTCCCGTGCCAACTTTAACCCAAAAATCTATTAAAACATCTATTTTACATTTCAACATTTATTTATATATTTTTAATTCAAAAAGTAAAAAGTCTGATATACAGTCTGATGAGTCTGGCATCTTTCTTCTACACTGCCTCATAGAGTTCATACACAATAGTCATCCGTACACTCACACATCCACACAAACCCAAAGGCGTACTTCACACACTATTTTATCAGTTCACTGCAACAACATCGACCTGCGCTTGAGGGGGGGAGAGTCTTGTGGGACTTCTGTCAAAAACCTTCTGTTTCTTACACTACTTATGACCTCAGAAGATCTTACCTGACTCTCAGTCTAGATTAGAGACACACGAAGAAGCGAGGAAGGAGATAACAATAACAACAAAAAAGTCCTTTGAACAAGAAATCTGTCACAAGACAGTGGCATTGTGTCTGAACTGTTAATGGTATTTAGAGCTGAACTAAAAAAAAGACAGAAGTGGCGAGGGATGGAAAGCGGATTGGAGTCTGTTCATGCATGTGTGATACAGTCATTGTGGTGATATGCTGTGGTATGTCAGGCATTGCGGTATGCTTTTTGCTCATTTGAGTCGAGGTTACACTTGAATTTGGGCCTGAAAAAGCATAGGTGTGGCACACTGACAGATAGTGGATAAAGCCGCATGCTTAGGTGATACCCAGACGCTAATCATGCACACGCAAACGTGGAGTAAATTTGCTGACCTGCAGATTTGCGTAGAGAAATTATGTTTGATCTATAGAAAGTCTAAGCATTGTGAACCAAAATTCTATTAATCTAAACAAAAAATAATAATAATAACAAATTTGAAGAAAATAATATGAAAAATAATTTTCCATTAAGTAGCCACAAGTTTTCTTCAAAATGTTAATTTGTTTTTAATTTAATATGTAATATATTTAACTAAAAATTAATTCAACATGTCTTTAAAAGTTCAAATAAGAATAGTGTAATTGAGAGCATTTGTTTGCTAATTTTCCTTCTTTTTAATATTTAAGATTATTTTATTTATTAATTCATTTCATTAATTCATTTTGTTTGTTTGTTTTCACCAAGGACACATTCAACTAATTAAAAGTGACATTTTAATGCATTATAAAGATTTCTAGTTCATATTAATTTTAATTAGAACTGCATTCATAAAACAAAAGTCAAGCAGAATATAAATCATGTGAACAACTACAACTCAACTTGATTCAATTTAACTTTTCCACACTAAAAAAAACTAAAATATATATATATAATTCCTGATTTTAAAGTATATTTAATTAAAAAAAATCAGCAACCTTAAGAGACCTATTTTAAAGTCAATATTAATAATAAAAAGGGCAAGGTATTTTGTTGAAATCAACCAATAATCCCAAGACCACATCCTGTTGCCCATAGCCATTGCAGGAACAATTTAACATGTTTAAAGTGTAGTGTCACTACATCTGCTGCGTCCCATTCAGTCTCACAGGAGGGATTTTCTATCTCCATATCACTGACTTTCCAGTTCCAATGGCCGACACTCTGAAGATGTACAAAGAAGCAAATTGCAGAGCCACCGTTCGCCTCGCAGGTGTTCGATTGTCAGCTAAGATTTCTCTAAATTGCAAAGGATAAATGACTCTGAACAGCTCTCGCATTTCTTTCACAGGTGTAAAATAATCAACTGCTCAATTTGCAGTGTTTTGCGCACCTATCTCTGCAAACAGCTTTCATTATCGTGCTGTAGGACCCTTCTCTTTTATAAGTGCTTCAACTGTGAATACACTTGCATTTAATTCAACCACATCATGCAGTCATTGAAAAATGAAAAAAAAAAAAAAGAAAAAGTTTCAAATTTTGACTTTCTGGGTTGAATAAAATGCTGTACGAGTGAGCTGTTGCTTTCTGTCACGACAGTAATTGCAAGCAGCTTTTGCTGAGCTGACAGTTCAGCTGAACAGTCATAAGAGGGAAATGATGATTGGAAGTACGGAGGCAAAATGGATTTTTGCAAATGGGAAAAAAAGTAAAATAAATAAAAAAAAAAAACAAGATTTCCATTCCTTTTAAATTCCAGCAATACAACAACCAATCTCTACACCCCAAGAGGAAGTACATAAATGCATGCTGGCCCTGAGTGTCCTAAGTATGAGTTATTCAGCCTGTGCTGGTTGGTGTGTGTCTCCAGGTCAAGGTCTTTCCTCCAGCCTGTGCTTTAGCCCCGAGCATCTTCTGTGTCCTGCCAGAGGCGCTCAGGTAGTTTAATTTAAGCCAAGCTGAGGTGGATCAAAGCTCCGACCAAGCCTCCACATCAAAGCATGCGCTGTGCATCTGTGCGTATGAAGTGAGACCTCGATTTACCTTTGCTGCAAACAGGACTGGAGAGGGACTGAAGGGTCAGTTTTTGCCACAGAGAGAGGAAAAACTGAAGAAGCTTTGCACAGAAGGCTTGCGTTTAATCAAATAGCATAAAGCCAATATATTTCTGTTACAGGGCTGCTCAAAGTTTGATTCTGATTGGTCCATGGGCATTCTAAGGTGTGCAATCATTTTCAGGAGATCGCACAGCTGAAGTACTGTAGTTACAGGCAGGTCTTGACTGCATTACAGTTCCATATCACTATGGGTAAAAAAAAAAATCTAAACAAAACAAAAGCATTTAAATGAGATGTGTAAGAGACTAGTTCTACGCACAGGAGTGGTCTGAGGATGAACAAAAAAATTAGCAACTGACAAATACAACAATACAACAATTTCAACAGCAATCTCAACAATGTCTTTATGTAAGGTAACTGTTGTATAACTGGAATAATTGACTCCAATCTGGTCTTTGCTTATTTGACCATTTTTTGGTCAATTATGACATATTATAGGATCTCCCTGCTTTGAATCAATTACAGGCAGACAGAGAAGGAGTACAGATTGTGTGCGTGTGTGTGTGCGTGTGTGTGTGTGCGTGTGTGTGTGCGTGCGTGCGTGCGTGTGTGCGTACGTGCGTGCATGTGTAAATGACATGGGCATATTGGCTGTAGCAAAAACATGTATTCTACATTTTTCAAAATGTATCATTATTCTTTCTTAAAATGGTTCTTAACATGTTTTTTTTAAAGCAAATAATGTCAAAAGATCTAGGCTAGTTTTTAGCCATATACTCAAACAGTTTTGTGTATTCGGCAGTCATGTAAGTTGGCTTTTATGTCCAAACATTTATGTAAACAGCTTACTATGAAACTCTTCTAATTTGCTTAAACAAATAATAAATTTATTAATAATTATTTTAAGTTCAAGTGGTATTTGTAAGGAATGGGATACAAGCAGTGTACTGCTGTTTGAAAAGAATATAGTGACATCTCCTGTTAAAATCCAAGCTCAGAATCGATTCAAAAGAAAATAGACTAAATATACACAGTTCTCAAACAATTTTCTGCCACAGGTCTAATATTGGTGAGTTGGTTGTTCCTCATTGGCTCCCCATTGAAACACACATAAGTGTCCTTAAGATTGCACAGATAAATGGAGGAGGCTCTAGTGACACTGAGTTACTATGCTTACTACAATTTTTTGAGGATGTTTTTTTTTTTTTTTTTTTTTTTTTAGAAATGTGATCAAAGTTAACCAGAACTACCTGTGCATTAAACAAATGTATTGCCTCCCAGCCAGTCAGAATCAAGAATGTAAAAGGCCTTGGAATAATTATGAAATGATGCACACTCAAGGTGCAATCACCAAATATGAACTCAACAGCACATCGTCAAATATTCCTTAATTAGCATATCACAATGATCAAATCTTTATTTATCAGGATACTTTAAAAAGTTCATAATTTATCTTATACAGTGACCTTTTCACAACACAAAAATCTTGATGTTCAGCTGGATGCATGCTTTCTATGCAGATCGCAAAGTTTCCAGATGTTGATAGATGGCTGGAAGAAGATTCTGTTGTTTAAAGAAGAGTCAAAGCCACATGTTCCTTGTTAAAACACCTGTAGATGTTGGCTACAATGTTTTCGGCAGTCATTACACATCGCCAAGACATTATCAAAATATGCGATCTGTAACCCAGACACACACTCCCTAAAGGATGTCGGCTTTCAGCTCGAGCTGGAATTTTTGGCAGCCGTCACCGCATAAGTCTTTCTCACTTCCAAGATCTGTTTAAAAACAGTACACGGCGTCCAAACAATGGAATTCCCTGTGGCTGATTCAGAGCCTCATTAACAATTAAACTTCCATTAGCAACATGGTTGAGTTGAAGAAGTTTCTTCTGTCCCACCAAACACGTCTCTAAACTGATGCCAAAAGAAACATCTCGCTATAAATATTTCATCCCATAAACGGAGAGAGGTGCAAGATAAATGCTTACTCAGGTACAATATTTAAACGTCCCGTATGTCAAATACTCTGCTTTTGAAGGCATACCATCTGTTAATATGTCATTTTCCACGCATCATGCTTGCAAACCTCAAAACCAAAGCTTTTGATATGAGATACTTTGATTATAGCATTGAATGCCTTTGATATGGGGCATAAAAATACGTGTTTCATTATTAGTGGAATGCTAACTGAGTGAGAGAAACCCACAATTGTGTATTTAATATGCAGAAATGCTTGTTTTCCCTCCATCGTTTCAATTTCACTTCAAAGGACTGGGGGTAAAAGAAATAGGAGTTTGGTGAATGTATTATTGTCATTTTGTAGAGGCAACCGACAAACAGAATCACACACCATACACACAATGCTAAAATGACATTATGAGATATTTTTTGATGTGTGCATGAGCGTATATAGTCATGTTTCACAGATGTGCGCACCTGCAGGTTTAGCGATTTCCAAAAACACCATTTTACAGATGAATCGCTGTCTCCATGGAGAGGATTTAAAACCTGCTCTGAATGTATTTGTGTGCTTGTTTTGTTCTTTTTCAGATGTATCAATAAGAGCCGTTACCTCCTCACGCTTAGTCTTTCCTAACATCCCTAAGAAATTGAGGGGTGAAACTAAATTGTAGCGTTGATGGAATTCTTTGTTTTAACATTCTGTTCCCAAAAGAAACAAAAGGGATGTTGAAGTGGGCTGTAGATAAGCCTCAACCATTCCAAGCACATGCATTTTTTTTCTTTTATCATTTTCTGAGGATATTTCTAACATGTTTCCAAAGCCTCAGCGGCACCGAGCTTGTTCTTATAGATCTTTTTGTGCCTGTGTGTTCAATTTTAGCTAATATGTGCATCTGTTTGCCAACTAGTGAGTTTATGTAAGTGTGTGTGTGTGTGTGTGTGTGTGTGTGTGTGTGTGTGTGTGTGTAGTTGTGTGTGTGATTGGCGGGGAATATTGCAGTCCAGTAGTGTATGTCAAGCTGAGGTAGATGGAGGGAATGGCTGTAATTAACTGTAATTTGTTCTGGAGACGTTATGACACTGCTGGGTGCACAGGCTCACAAACAGAGGAGTTGTACAGTGAGGAAGAATGAAGAAAAAAAAATACTGAAAATGATATGAAAAGAAATAATTCCATGGTAATATTTTACGAAACTAATATTAATACTAATATTTTAGTCATTAAATTTTAAAAAATCATTTTATAATGATAATTTTGAAAAAAGACACACTTAAAAAGTATATATTATTATATGCATAAATACACTTGAATGAAAATGTATGTAATATTTCAGGACACTGTGACATTTTACATATAAATGGTTATAGCCTATGAAGGTTTTAAGTTGGTTTATATTAGTTAATGGTGTTTTTTATTCATATTAAGTGTATTTAAGTGTATTAAGAAACTTAATCATGAAGGTGTTTCATTTTTTCATGTTTCATTTCAGAGGTACTCTACAGTGTGCACTCAATACAATCGCACACACACACACTACTTTATTTTACAAGTGTAGGTGGCATATGGCAGCCAGTTATGCTAACACAAAATGTTCTCATGTGACATTTCAGCAACATTTCCAGCAGCATCACCACGACTGAAGATTTGCGGACCTTAAACTTGCTTTGTTCCAGGGTTATCCGTCACTGTCAGTCTTTAATCCCACCTATTAATGCTAAACCTGAACTTCACCCCGGCACTTGGTAAATGACAGTTACCTGCCAAACAAGCCGAGCTAAGAGCTCCATGCGAACAAAGAAGACTCTTCCATGATGCATATCTGAGGCCACAGGACAGAGAATATCCCGCTCTCTGTTATTCTTTCCAGCTTACATAAATCCCCTCAGCGAGAGAACCTGGTGTGAATGTTTTGCTCTGCCTTTGAAGTTTAACCAGCAGAAAGCCGGGCCACAGCTCCAGACCACATGGTGGGATTTTTCCCTCAGAAGGCTATCACCATAAACCTCCCTCCCGCCTATCTGAATAATGCATTGTTAGAAAAGTTTCTTGTTAAAAAGCGAGAGCATAGGGAGCTCAGTGCCGCAATTTTATTGCACATGAAAGCAACATAAGTTGTTCATTTGCTCTCCTAATAAGCTGGACGTGAGATAAGGCCATATTTGTATTGGCCGATTTTTCAGGTTGTGCTCTTGTGTTGAGTACAGTGAGCATAGATGTTTGCTATGTGCATGTTGTTCATTCATTCATACTGTAGTTGCGTCCCAAATGACACACTATACACTCATACACTATACACTTATTAACTTGCACTCTCAACCATGTAGTGTATAGTTGCATCCCAAATGACACTCTATTCACTACGCACTCATACACTATGCACTTATGCACTTGTACACTCATCCATGTAGTGCAGGAGTTTAGATTTGTCTCAAATGAAACACTAACATTTTTTTTTTACTATACGACTAATTCAAATAGTTTCCCAGACAATGTTTAATGATTGCCAGATTGGTGAAATAAATAACTAAACTATCAAAAAGTAGCTGTCATGAGTACAACCGCATGCACATCGGGATGCACCATAATCAATCGCATAGGAGATTTTCCACAACCTAAAATAATAAAGTAATCCAACCTCAGCGACTGAAAGCTCCACCCCTTTCGCTATGTAAGCAAAGCTATCGAATAGATGTTCAAAATGTGCACCTTTACGTGCTCAACAGCTTGTCACTGAGGCAGTGGCTTTCGAAAGGACATTTCTTTACCCCTAAAATGTCCATAGCAGTATCTTAAGGGTATATATGAAAACTACAGGACTAAAGTGTAAACAAAATGCCAACCAACTATCATCCTGTAAGTTGTTCATTTGCTCTGCTAATAAACTGGACATGATATAAGACCATATTTGTATTGACTGATTTTTTCAGGATGTGTTCCTGTGAGTTCAGTGGGCATAGGTGGTTACTACGTGCATGTTGTTCATTCATCAGCAACATATGTTTGTGTGTTCCCGCATGTTACCTGTCTACAACAGGTAGCATCATACAGATCTAACAGTGATCAAAGTAAGGGGAATGGAGGAGCCTGGGGCTCTGAGAGCAGCTGTTCTTCCCTCTGTCATCATCCAGGGAGGCCCCGATTCAATCCCCAGGCTAGATTAGAGATCAGGCCAGGCTGTGTGTATGAGCTGCAGGCTAAGGCAGGTAGGACAGTCCCATGATACCTCCCTATCGTTTATCTATGCTAAACCTCTAGTTTTCACTTCAATTTAAAGTCTTTGGTTTTGAAAAGAAATAGAAACAGCCCTATTAGTTGACTTTAGTATATTAGTATAGACCATTAGGATTTAGGAAGGAGGAGCGGTCACATTAGCGCAATTTCAGCTAATTTCGGTCTATTGCTAATAGCATATAGATTTAGGATGCACAGTTCACACAGGAGTCATTTTAAAACCAAATAACTTCTGTTTCCCAGTTTGAGAACTTGAACGAGTGAAAACTGTGGGGAAATATTCACTTTCAAGTGAAACTACTGATCATGCATATTCCTAATGGTTCACACTTTACAATAAGGTTTCATTAGTACATGTATTCACTAACATCATCTAATAATGAACAATACTTGTACAGCATTTATTAATTAATGTTTAGCAATTACTAATTCATTATTAAAATCCAAATTCATGCTTGTTAATATTAGTTAATGCACCGCAAGTTAACATGAATTAACAATGAACGACTCTATTTTCTCTAAATAGCATTAACTAACATGAACAAATACTTTAATACTGTACATTTATGTCCATTGTTTGTTCAGGTTAGTAAATGCACTAACATTGACTAATGCAACCTTATTGTAAAGTGTTACCACCTATAATGGAATGATTGGAAAATTTGGAAAGCAGTGATACATGGTAATACTAATGCTTATTGTAAACTGCTGTAAATATGCAGCAATGTTAAAACTTTTATTCTTACAAGCACCGAGCAGCAATACCCCAAAATTGAACTGCATATACTGTACCACACACTATCAAATAAATGTATAAAAATGTGCACCTTCAGCGGTTCAACAGCTTGCCACAGTACCTTCGAAAGGACGTTTTTTTAGCTCTAAAATGTTCATAGTGTTGTCTTGAAGGTATATATGAACACTAAAAGACTAATGCTTATAAAAAAATGACAACTGAACAGACATACAGTAATACATTGAACTCTTCTCGAATCTTGTATCACTACATTAATAAAAAATCTTCATGGTAAAATGAACAGGCTGGTGCGTGAGTTAAAGAAACAGAAAAAAAGGCTTTCCCACACCGAGAGAGACTGAAAAGGATGTCAGCCAAAAGCATTTCTGGCAACAGTTTTGGAAGAACAAAATCTACTCGCTACGTTATAAGACTTGATTTCCAAAGCAACTTTTGAAGGTTATGAGAGAAAACGATAAAACTTTATTTTACAGAAACATTGATCAGAGTGGGATGTGTGGGAAATGGTAAACGTGGGTATGCGCACTGGGCATGATGAAACTTTGATTCTACGCAGTACAAACAGTCCATCCTGAATTTGAATATGCTAATACCAGGAGTAACATTTTCAGTTCCTGGCAAAAAGTCACGATAGCAGATATATATATATTTTTTCCAGATAATGACAACTGAGGTGGTTGTAAACAGACACAGAATTCTTTTCAGAGAGCTACTAAAAGCAGATAAATAGTGCATTACGTAATTAATAAAAAAGGGAGGAGAAAAAAAAAACATGTAGCCTTTACTGAGATCAGAACATTCTATTTTAACTGATGCTGTGTATTGACTTGTTTTCATGGTCACAGATATGTGGAAGTAACCTTGTGTCGAGGCTGTCCTACTTTAAAATTTCATTTACGCTTACAGTATGCACTTCTCTGACCCACACTCTAAATAAAAACAAGGAATATTGAATCTTCAGTGTATTTACCCTCCTCTTGCGTTTGCTTCGGCCTTTTCATTTTATTTACAACTTCCGAGTTCTGAATTTTTGTGATAGCAGTTATTAAAAAAAGCTTCCCTTTCATCTACAAAATCGTGGAAAAGCCCAGATTCTAATTTCACGGCTTCTAGAAATCCCCAAGAGGATTAATGTAAATGTTTGCTTTGTTTGTTTTAATTTTATTTAAAAAATACATTCATTAGTGCTGTTTGATTGTGTTTTATGTGTTTGCATGTCTTCTAACAGACTCCGGTTGAAGACTGTAATTAGCAAATGCTGAAAAGGCAGTTAAAGAAAAGTGAAGACGTATTATTTAGAGCTCTTCTGTGAGCCTGAACTCTTTATCCTCATTGGTGTTGAGACTTCAGGCCAGATTTGACGAGAATAGGTGCTGATATTTCCGCTGGAGGCAGGATGATTTATGTATTTGTATGTAACATATTTCTAAAATGTACTCAGCCTCGTCCTTATTTTTCATTTTGCGTAGATTAACCGTTTGGTTTTGGGATCTGTTGACCTTGTAGGGTCGCAGAATGCAAATAAACAAAGACCTGCTCAGAGATACATAAATTTGGATGGTTGCAAACACACAAATGCCTGTGGTTCATACAAATAGGTCACGCCGAGGTTAACCAAGTAAATGGGAAAGGAAAACAACCCTGTACTCCCATATGGAATGTATTTGAGCCTAGCCTTTAAAAAATATAAGATCATCCCTTTCAACTTTCTGCACCAGTGTTAAAATGCCATGATGATGTGTCGTGGAAAAAAATGTATGCGATCTTCCTAGGTGACGTAATGCTTGTTAAACAACCCATAAGAAGGAGAACAAAAATAATCATTTCGTCTTCTATGTTTCCTAAGGGCAATATTGTACGTTTACTCTAGATTGTATTGCATTTAGTCATCGCTAACTAAACAAGTAAGGCTGTTTTTTCATCTAATTTGAGCCATGTTTCAGGAGGCTTCGATTATGTTGACCTAGAGAAGGTGAATGTGAGTGATCCTGAAAAAAAAAAAAAATTATATATATATATATACATACACACACACACATACACTACAGGGCAAAAGTTTGGAATAAGTAAGATGTTTTAATGCTTTATAATAAGCTTATTATGCTCACAAAGGCAGCTTTTATGTTTAAAAAATACAGCAAAAACTGTAAAATGTTATTGCAATATTAAATAACTTATTTTTATTGAATGAAGTTTAAAGTGTAATTTAAAGATGAATTTTGAACTTGATTAGTCTTCAGTGTCACAAAATCCTTTAATTATTTTTGTATCGTGATCTGCTCAAAAGGAAACATTGTATGATTATTGTATTATATCGTGATATTGTTGCAATTATTATTATTGTTGTTATTTGTTGTTGCTGCTGCTGCTGCTGCTGTTGTAGTCAGTTGTCAGCAATAGCATTAAAAAGTACCATTAAAATGTATTTACTATATTAATCACAGTACATTGTTTAAGAATGAAAGTAAATATGTTTAAAATGTAAAAAAAAAAAATATTGCAAATAAAAGCTATCATTTTGACCTTTTTTTGTTTTGTTCTGTTCTTTATTTAACCAGATAAAAAAACAAAAACAAAAAAACATTGAGATTGAGATTTACAATGGTGACCTGGCCAAGAGGTCTGCAACACATGACTTTATAAAAGAAAAGAAAAATATATCTAATAAGTAATATAGTTTAGTTAGGTGCACTACGGGGGCTCAGTGGTTAGCGCTGTCGCCTTACAGCTGGTTTGAGGCCCGGCTGGGTCAGTTGGCATTGTGTGGAGTTTGCATGTTATCCCCGTATTCGGGTGGGTTTCCTCTGGGTGCTCCGGTTTCCCCCACAGTCCAAACACATGTGGTATAGGTGAATTGAATAAACTAAATTGGCCATAGTGTATGTGTGTGAATGAGTGTGTATGGATGTTTCCCAGTACTGGGTTACAGCTGGAAGGGCATCCGCTGTGTAAAACATATGTTGGATACGTTGGTGGTTCATTCCACTGTGGTGACCCCTAAAGTATTAAGTATTAAGCCGAAGGAAAATGAATGAATGAATGAATGAATGAATGAATGAATGAATGAATAAACAGTTTAGTCAGCAATACAAAATTACAATATGTTAAAAAAACACATACGCTGAGAAATGGATTCTTGTTGTTTGGTGTGTAGATTTTATCAAAGAACAAACATGTAAAAAAATTTATCAGTTTCCATGATACCATAATAATAACTAATCATAATATATATATTTTTTTTCTGTAGCATCATATTGTAATGATTTCTGAAGGACCACAGAAGGACACTGAAGACTGGAATACATTTGAAAAACTGTTATGTAAAACTGTAACAACATTTCACAATTTAGATTTTTTGATCAAATAAATCCAACCTTGGTGAGCAGAATTGCCTTCTTTTAAATCATTAAACAACACATTACTGATTCCAAATGTTTGACAGGTAGTGTTGTTTTTTTCTTTTTTCTCACTCCGCATATGTGCTGTTATCCGAAGTACACCACTGCTCCCGAGGCCGCAAGTCTTTTTTATCATTTCTTCAATCTCTCCATTTCTGCCTGAGAGCACCACACATCCTTCATCCGTCTCCTCCTGCTCTCCTTGTACAGCCATCGGTTTGGGTCAGATCTAGCCTAAGTTCATACATCTGGCTATAACAGAACCCGCTTTTGCACGAGAACAAGTGTTCTATATCTGGAAAGGCAAGAGTGAACAGATGCACGCGCGCTTTCTTCTTGATAAATCTGACAAGCAGCTTATGGGGAGAGAAAATAATAGAGAGAGGGGGGGGGAAGAAAGAAGAGCAAATAAATGAAACGGCGAGGACAAAGTTGCTGTGAGAGTGGGAGGGAGGTGGCGGCGGGAGATTGCTTACAGTCGGTTCACACATCTGCATCAAACGGCTTGACACATCTGGCGTTATCTCACAACACGCAGAAACCAAAAATAACAATCGCCGGGACGAATGAGCCCTGCAGTTTCGCTCCACACAATAAAAGCAGAACGCTTCCAAAGACGCGTTACTTTTGGAGCATGTGCTGTAATGTGTTTTGATTGCCTCTATCATCAAATACCTGTATATAACGTCCCATGAGATTTGCCAAACGTCTGTTGGTGCGCCTGAGAAAGCAAATGTGAGATCGTCTGCTGGGAGAGGGAAGGTTGAGACCGCCAGGTGTTTTATGTAAGCGTCCCTCTGAGATCG
Organism: Danio choprae; assembly: GCA_903798125.1. Taxonomy (NCBI): domain Eukaryota; kingdom Metazoa; phylum Chordata; class Actinopteri; order Cypriniformes; family Danionidae; genus Danio; species Danio choprae. The sequence continues at coordinate 1,488,553 of CAIGQW010006673.1, forward strand.
ACCCATCAGTTTGTTTTTTTAAGGGGTGTAAATTATGATGGCCGCCGTTTAAGAATTGATCTCGGCGGTCATTAAGAGTGTCCTGATGATAAGGGGGGCGGTTTAGGCAGGTGGTCGCTATTATCAAGAATCCATAAGCCGCGGGACATTATGAGGACGTGTAAAAGCAAACAGGCACTCTTGGGACACCTCATTCACTGAGATTGGAAGATAGCGCAGGGGGATGAATGAGAGGTTGTGCATAAACACTCTGCGGTGGGGTCCAATATTTGAGACCACACTGAAAGTAAGTTTTTCTTAATTGATGATTTAATTTATAAATAATATATTAAAGTGCATTTCCCAGCGATGGGTTGCAGCTGGAAGGGCATCCTCTGCGTAAAACATAAGCTGGATAAGTTGGCAGTTCATTCCGCTGTGGCCCTGATTAATAAAGGGACTAAGCCGAAAAGAAAATGAATGAATGAATATTAAAGTGCAGACTGTTTGTTAATGAGAGTGTGCAGCACATATTTATATATTCATCTACTGTAAATGTTGGTGCTGTGAACATATTGATGTAGCAACCAGTGTGATTAGTTTAAAGCAAAAACATATAAAATCAACATTTATTCTGATGCATACTGTACACTTGATCATATCAAGGCCATTGGCAATCAATGTTGAGTGTAATTGGTAACAAAGTAACTAGTTACTGTAACTAAATTACTTTTCCACTGAAAAAAGTTAAGGTAAGGGATTCCTTTTTCATTTTTAGCTATTTAATTACAGTTACTAATAATATGCTTGCTTAAACACTGTACACAAATTCGTGCTGCATAAATCAATTCAGAAAAAGCAGGTAATTGTATTTTTGTTATACAAATATATTTTGCAGAATACATTTGCATATGCTTAAAAATGAATTGAGAAATTACTGTATGACAATATATGATAGAAATTCAGAGATTTTTTTAAATAAAAGAATAGAATTATCTGACAATTGTACATGCTTAAGATTTTTGTTTCTACAAAAGTCAATATATATGGTGTCATCCATTTGAAACTATTTCAGTTTTGATGCATATGCTGTTTAAAATGTAAGTGTTAATTTATTGAAGCAAAACAAAAAGGCCCTGTTTGACTCCAATTGAAATAATTAACAGTTTAAATGATACTATTTGTGTATTTGTATGTATATGGATGTGTTTCGTATTGAGTCCAGTAATTCAATTACTTGAAACTAAGTTACTTTTTGGATAAAGTAATTAAAAAAGCTATTTAAATATACTGTTGATTATGTAATTATTTATTAGTGATGCATTATGTAAGTATTTAAGTAACATATCTAACACTTTACAATGTTATTTTGTACAGTATAATAGCATTTCATTCAACAAATAATAATATTCATTCATTCATTCATTTTCCTTCGGCTTAGTCCCTTTATTCATCAGGGGTCGCCACAGCGGAATGAGCCGCCAACTTATCCAGCATATTTTTTTACACAGCAGATGCCCTTCCAGCTGCAACCCAGTACTGGGAAACATCCATACACACTCATTCACACACATACACTACGGCCAATTTAGTTTATTCAATTCACCTATAGCGCGTGTCTTTGAACTGTGGGGGAATCCGGAGCACCCGGAAAAAAACCCATGCCAACACGGGGAGAACATGCAAACACTCCACACAGAAACGCCAACTGACCCAGCTGGGACTTGAACCAGCAACATTCTTGCTGTGAGGCGACAGTGCTAACCACTGAGCCACCGTGTCACCCAAATAATAATATATATGTTTTAATAATAACAATTTCAGCAAAAAAATATTAAGTAACACGATTGTTTTCCAATGTGATCATAAAACTAAGACACGATAATAATAAATCAGCATATAGAATGATTTCAGAAGGATCATGTGACAATTTTAGCTTTGCCATCAGATTATTAAATTAAATATAATTAAAGTATAAATTAATTATTATATGAAGAGTTCAGATGCAAAAATCTCTAAATGCCATCTGAAAATTTCCTCTAAAATTTGCATTTTTCTTAACCTTCTATGTTTATGTTTAGTTATTTCACTTTAAAGGCAATGAAAATAACCTATTCTTTGCACTAGGAGTAAAATTACTGAAACTACACACAACAGCCTGAGAAAAATGCTAATTTCAACTGAACATTTCAGATAGCTTTTTGCATCTAAACTCTTCATATATACCTCAAGTTCACCAATACACATAGTACTGTATCAAACCAATGCAGTGTTGGTGAGCATGAGGTAATTGGTGAGCAATTTATATCCACTAGATGCTCTATGGATCATCTCAAACTGAGGTTATCCAGCTCAGCCTCCATTGCCACTACAGAAAACAGAAGGCAAAATGAAATATTTTCACTAGTGATCTGGGACCTCACTGTAATACGTCTAACCACACACTATATCCGCAAATTAATTGAATAGACAATCTTATTACATTAGACTTCCTTTATCTTGACCTCAATTAGTCATACATACATTGAATTAAATCTACACATTTGCACATACTGTACTCCCAGACAGCAAACGCACGGCCTCACTGTCGGTTCTGAATATATATATGTATATATATATACATATATGCAAGCAAGAAATTTCCCTCGGCACTGCTACAGAAATCGATGTTTTAAATCACTCACGGTAGCACGTCCGCCATACACACATAGACACACACACACACACACACACATACTCCAGTGTGTTTATGGGGGGATATGCTGATGCATTTGTGAGAGGTTGAAAGCACAAGGGAGAACCATTTGAGGAAAATGTCTGATCTGGATAATATTAGACCCCTTTATAGCAATAGCACACCTTGCCTCTTACTCCATAGAGAGTAAAAGAAGAGTAGAAAACAAAGACGAGGTATAGAAAAGAAAAGATACTGAACTGAGGTACAAAAATGGAAGAAAGAAATCAGAAGAGAAGGAAAGTGGAAAAAGAGCTTAAATCAGCATGAAATGGAAGTTAAAAAAAATGAAAAAATGGGCCATAAAGAGTGCGGGATGGAAAGACAACAAAGCGGAAACACCAGGGATTCAAAGCAAATGCCACTGTCATTTACCTCGGCCTCATCAGACTTTTTATGTGAGAGATTAAGAGGGGAGGAGAGGGGAATTGGGCCGGGCCTAAATGGAAATGTACATGTATCCATCTGGAGGCCGGTTTCGCAGGGCTCTTGGGGGCTCTGTTCATTCTAGCTGGGCCGAACTAGCGACCTAGCAGCCAGATATAGACCCGATGGCATGCCTACCGGGAGGTATTGGGCTCAGGATAGAAACAGCTCACTCATTTTTCACCTGCCACTAATTAATTTGAAGATGAGGGTGTACGCGTGTATGTGCGTGTGATCGTGGGAGTGTGATAGGCTTTTTTTTTACATTGTCAGTAGTAGTTTTTTACAGATACAGTTGTCAGTAATGTCTGGTAAAAGTAATATCTGGAGGATGCATTTGCACAATTGTAGCACTTAATATACCTACAAGTTCAATAATCCACCAAAATTTGAGGAACTTTATACTAAGAAGAGGAAATAACTCAATTATTTTTATTCCTAATTATTTTTACATATAATTTTTAAATTGAATTGATTTTATATCTATTTTTAATTTAAACTATTTATATCCATTTAAACATATGGGAATAAGGATCAACATCACATCATAAATAAACATCACTTTTGGCCACGCTGTAAGTTAATGATATCTCATCTTTATATGTTCAATTGTATATGTTTATATTTAACTATTTAAATTACTATAGAGATTAAGTTTACATGCGGCATCGAACAAAGAGGCCAGCATAAATGTACATTCCATTCCATTCATCAACATTAGCTTAATTACATTTGATGGAATTTTTCAAAGGAAAATAATAATCATTAAGTAGTACCAAACCTTTATTTATGTGATTAATCCTTTACGTTTCTGTTGAATGTAGAATAGTATATTTTACATAGCTTTATATACTGAAGGCTATTACAAACCATAAACATGGAATGGGGTATTTTAGAAAATACTTCGGTAAATTGTTGTCAATTTTTTTCCAGCATTCTTCAAAATATGCCTTTAAGATAATGTCCCTTAAATTGTCACCATATAAATATTGAATCTGTATGGATTTGTGTCCCATTAGTAGCCTTGTATCTTTCGAATAAATTCTTAACACACTTACAAGTTCTCCAAGGGTCATTTCTTCCTTCTATGTTTTAGAAGTCACATTTGCCACGATCAAACTCACACACACACACACACACACACACACACACACACACACACACACACACACACACACACACACACACACACACAGTGAAAATCTTAATCTCCCTAAGGTCCAAGGGACGCTTATGCAACCCCAGCAGGCCTTCCTCTGCTAGTTATCTGTTTTGCTTTCAAAGAGAGCTCTGCTCAAAACCCAGCTGCTCTCAAAACATCTCGGAGACACTTCACGGGAGATTATGCATTATGAACAGTCCCGCTAATACGGCTCTGAAGTATATTCTGCTGCATGAGTTTTAATTAAGAAAGAGCCGAGTCAACATTAAAAATCCATGACTGAAAATCTGTGTCTGGCCTCTCTCGCGCAGTCTCTGCTTATATCTCACCTCATACCCCAATTTGATATTTGTTTTGTAGCCTACAAGGCACTGTGGTAACTATAGCTTAGCCTCTGAGGACTACATTGTTCAGAGGGAACTGCACTTAAGTGTCAAGCTTCGTCTCAGATGCTCCTCTGAAAATTCCTTAGAAGAGCAAAACTCCTCATTTGTGTTTCCATTTCTCAATTTTAGTGTCTATCTAGGGGAAAAACAGAAATATTAAAGAGGTATCATTAGCGATATGTCTTCCTAAAAAGCATTCTAAAAGCTTAAATGTTTTACTGCACTTCATTTCTGGAATGAGTTCTCTCTAAAGAGCTTGTTTAATGAGATAAACCATCTAATTTAACTCATTATTAATTGATGGAAAAGTAGGATTTTTCTTTCTCAAACACTCAAACTGACTTAAATGCTGCTGCACTGTGGTTTAAAGGATAGTTCATCCAAAAAAAGAGAATATTAACTTATTATTTACTCTCCCTAAGGTGGTTTCAAACCTTTAGTTTGAGGTTCTTAGTTCAAAAGAAGACATTTTAAAGAGAGATCAAAACCTGAAAACATTGACTTCCATAGTAGGAAAAACAAATACCATGGAAGTCAATGGTTACAGCTTTTTTCAAAATACCTTGTTTTATTTTCAACAGAAGAAAGAAACTCATTTTCAGGTTTGAAATAAGAAAAGGGTGAGTAAATGATGACAGAATTTTCATTTTTTGGTGAACTATCCCTTTAAGACAATATTTGAACAACATCATATAAGATAACTGTATATATTATTCTTATATATGCTATCTCATGGATAATAAATACCCTAAGAATTAATATATAATGGTGAATAAAATGCCAAACAGATAATGTACTTCTAACACACTATAATCATATCACATATTATACATAAGAATCTGCATAGACATTTTCTTGAAAACTGAATCATGTTTCATTGTTCAAATAGAATTGTGTCACATGAAGGCATTAGCTACTCTGTTAAATTATGCATATTAAATTCAGTGCTGCTGAATATATGAAAGTCAAATAAGAAACAAAGTAAAGCGGAGCACACAGTGCTTATCCATAGCACGAATTAGACATTTGCACATATCTGAATCTCAAACTATCCCAAAAATGATCATTAAATTATGTGTCCATTATACATTGACTAAATTCTAAGATTTATTAAACATAAGTATACTGGACTAACGTCATCAGATGCTTTCTTATTTGCTATTTTCTCACTGTTGCATGCAGCAAATATTTACATGTTCATATTAAACACCACTTTTGCAAAAAAATGCACCACTGATGATGTATTTCAAACTTTTTTTATATCGAAACTGAAAACAAACAAAAAAGCGCATTTACCATGAGTACACTGGACCCTGTAACACACTGTCCATAAGTCCATTAAAACATGTTTGACTAAAGCTGGACTAAACCTCGAGCAACCCAAAAAGACAGAAAAAGAAGAGATGAACATCACAAGATGAACAGAAAAGAACATGTTGGTAAAGAGGGAAGAGTATGATCATTTCTCCCACGTTTTTTTACTTATTTATTTATATACTTTATTTTTTCACACTTCTTCCTCCTCTATTCACACCCGGACTGATAACGCAAAGGCCCTGAGGAAGCTCCCAGCAGCTCCTGTTTGCCTATTTTTCAAATCTGTCAGTTCTTTTAGTACATCTGCCTAAGACAGACACAGAGACACACACGCTCACACATACACATTCACGGTCGTCGCATGCCGTTGTCAGTGTTATTTTGGTGGATGCTGCTATTGCTGTTGACATGAGAGTGCAGTGAATAACGTGCTCTGTGTCAGTGTCTGATGCCACGTGCATGTCTGCACAAAAAACGCACACACATAAACCCAAACACCTTGTGTTTTCCTAGTGTATGTGTAGCTAAGTTATCATTAGGTAAAGAAACAACAATTTTGAGTAATATTGTATTATAAATATTGATTGATTGATTGATTGATTGATTGATTGATTGATTGATTGAT
>CAIGQW010006673.1:1524287-1555062 GCA_903798125.1 Danio choprae
CTCTCTCTCTCTCTCTCCACCCCCTTCACGCTGCGCTCCCTGTGCGACAAACAAAGCTCAACTTGATCGCTTAGTTTTACTGTTTGAGGAGGGTCTATTCCTTTTGGTTCATAAGGGCATTATTTATTGCAAGTAGAAAGTACATAAATAATTTATTGTCCAGAAATGAACATTTAAAGACCGTTGGAGGTTCACTGTGTTCGAAATCCTAAATGCCTCCCAAAAGGGTTTCGACTTTGTAAAGGGAATCACATTTTGCTGAGTGCTTGGTGTTGCGCAAAGTAAAACTGGTTAGCCAACCGTCAGCCTTTCTTGAAATATGCCTGCATTATGTTTACGGTGTGCAGCTCTATAATAAAGTAATTTAATGACATTACTTACGTTTTGTCGATGGCACTAAACGATACTGAGCGTAACGGAACTGTTGCTATGGTTACATCCTTATTCGAACACGATTTCTTTAAGCAGGGGTCTGTTTAGAACATTTTGGACTGTTTTGTGTCTTTTCAAACTTTGGGGAAACGTTTTATGTAAAATGCGTCATTTTAAGAACGCAACACACACAAGTCAGAACTGGATTACCATGTCATAACAGTGGTGCGGTTTGAAAGATTATTGATATTAACGCGTCAGCATATTTCCATCACGTGTTACAAATACATTCACCTTAAAATCCGTATGAAATGTTATAATCAAGATAACTTATAACATATAATCATAACACAAAGAAAAAGAAAAGGAAAAATATGTTTTTGTTTACACTCCTTGCTCCGTGCATAACAGTACCCTATTCATTATGCCACTCCGTACAACTCAGATCATCTCGGTTTCAGAGCGCCTTGTGGCTTCCCGGTCTGTTAGAATATGAATGCGTGTGGTCGTTTGTGGTGAGAAAATTTCTTGGTCACGAATATGTATGCGGTGAGCACTTCTACTACTTCACACTCATGCTCCTCCATCTGCTATGGGCTTTTTTGCGCAGAAAAGGCACCACGGACAGCGACGCGCGGTTGACTCACCGGTGTAAAGGAGTGAGAGAGCGAGCGCGGCGGCTCTCCGTGACTAGAACTCTGATGGAGACCATCAAGCGCACAGCAAAGAGCTACGGTTTTATGTACCACTCCTAGTTAGTAACTTGCGCGTTCTGGAGCTAAATACGTTTATTCGGTAAACACATAATTCGACACTGTACATGATTTTTAACTGTACGTTTTCGGCACCATGCCAGTTTATAGGGGTGCGGGTTTAAAGGGACGTCTGTGTGTGTGCGTGCGTGCGTGTGTTTACCCCGTTGAAGTGTGGCTGAGATGGCTGAGCTGGCTGAATCCCCAGCGCGCAGTGACTGGACCGGAGCTGCCGGCTGCAGAGGGATAGAAGCCCCGCTCTTCATAATGTGAACAGTGCGCCAAATGCCGCTAAACAGCGCCCTCTGTTGGCGTTTTTAAATTATACTGAGCAAATTAGTCATTACAGTATATATGTTAAGCTGGAATTGCAGCGTAGCATGCACAAATCGGGGGTTTCCTGATATATCTTACACAGGCTCTAGTCTATCTGCTCTCTTTCAATATGTGAGTCAAATCCGAGCACCATTTTCACTCCTATTCCCTGCAGTCCGTTTCTCATTTAAAAGTACTGTCACTCATTAGGACGTTAATGACATTTGAAATGAGTGCTTTCAAAAGCCACTAGAGGGTGTTACCCTTTTTAGTGTGGAGTGCATGGAAGTTAAGAGGTCAACTTTTTAATATAGAGTCATTAATTTCTAGGCTCCTCTCAGGTGGATGTTACAGGGTGAAATAGATTTTTCAATATTCTTTTGTTTGTAGGTTCCAGTTCATCTATTTATATTGGGTTAAAAAGACACTTTGCAAGCACATAGAGTCAAACTCTGATATAGAACTACAGTTAACATAAGAAACAGTGGATGAAAGTTAATGAAAGATTTGAATAATCCAAAATATTTTAAAAGAAGCTTAGTACAGCATCTCAACATTCATTCATTCATTCATTTTCTTTTTGGCTTAGTCCCTTTATTAATCTGGGGTCGCCACAGCGGAATGAACCGCCAACTTATCCAGCATATGTTTTACTCAGCGGATGCCTTTCCAGCTGCAACCCATCACTGGGAAACATCCATACAACTCAATCCAAACATCCACACACACTCATTCACACACATACACTACGGACAATTTAGCTTACCAAATTCATCTATACCACATGTTTTTGGACTTGTAGGGGAAACCGGAGAACTCGGAGGAAACCCACGCAAACACGGGGAGAAAATGCAAACTCCACACAGAAATGCCAACTGACCCAGCCGAGGCTCGAACCAGCGACCTTCTTGCTGTGAGGCGAATGTGTTACCCACTGCGCCACCGTGCTGCCCCGCATCTCAACAATTAAAGTTCTAATTCAAATGTGTGACATGTTTTCATTTGTTGATTAAGAAACAAACCAAAAAATAAATACATAGTAAAAAAGTTTCATACACACAATACACACTACTAAATTATTAAATATATCAATAACATCCATATAAAATAAATTATACTCTGCACCAAACATGAGCAAATGCTTCAGCAGATATATGGGTGCGTATAACAGTGTGTGCAAGTGAAAACAATGTGACAAGCATATAGGCATTTTACTGGATAGTCATGCATAATTAAATATCACTGAAATACACCTAAAAAAATCCCCACAGAATTGAATCAGCACTTCTGTAAGCATGACTAAAAATGTGAAGGGCTTTCTATTTAGGATTTTCTATATTTATTATATAACAGTGAAAAATGATGAGCAATTGTACAACACTTTTTTTGAAATGCTGTAAATATGTATAGTCATATGTTTAGCCACTGGTAATATGGACATAGATGGCTGTACATAAACAGAAATATGATCCAGCAACAAAGTATAATGTAACTTATAATTTGTGCTTTGTCCAAAAAAAAAAAAAAAAATAAATAAATAAATAAATTAAAAAATAAATACATACATACATACAGTTGTAAATTATTAGTCTTACTATGATTTTTTTTTCTTGTTCAAATATTTCCCAAATGATGTTTTTCTTCTGGAGAAAGTTTTATTTGTTTTTTTTCAGCTAGAACAAAAACAGTTAAAATAACAGTTAAATTATTAAAATAAAATAAAATAAAAAAACTCAACTTTTAAGGTCAATATTATTAGCCCCTTAAGCAATATATATATTTTATATACAAACCACCGTTATACAATGACTTGCCTACTTACCCCATCCTGCCTAGTTAACCTAATTAACCTAGTTAAGCCTTTAAATTGCACTTTAAGCTGAATATTAGCATCTTGAAAAATATCTAGTAAAATATTATGTATTGTCATCTGGCAAAGATAAAATAAATAACTTATTAAAAATTTGTTATTTAAACTATTATGTTTAGAAATGTGTTGAAAAAAAATCTTTCCGTTAAGCAGAAAAAAAATAAATAAATAAAAATAAATAAATAAATTAAAAAAAAAAAATATATATATATATATATATATACAGTGGGGCTAATAATTCTGACTTCAACTGTATACATAAAGCTTACATACAAATCATGAGCATTTTTGTTTAGGTGTCATTAGCAGTTTTAAGATTTTAAAAAGAAATAAAGGAGGTGCATAGAAAAACAAAATCATAACCGTGTGTGATTGATAATAATGTGCCAAATCTCAGAGAGCGAAAGCGGTAGTGAGAACCTTCGACAAGAATAACTCTGCTTCCACACATTACATTGCCACTGAAAGGTGTCATTGCAACTTTTTACAAATGTGATGGAAACTGAACTGTGGAGGTTCATGTGCTCATTGTAAAGGCTACAGCTAATCTAGAGCGACACAGGTAGAATCGGGTGTCCTGGACCGTGCATTGCGCTTGATTAATATTTTCACAATGCATGCAAAAGGCAAAAAAACTGTAAGCAGGTTAATATCATTTCCATACCTGCTCAGCCACGTCTTTGTGGTAATTAGTAAATCTCTTCCACTGCACTGTTCAAAGTTCACTTCAAATACAAGCAAAGGCATTTGTTTTCCACGGCTTTGATGGAACAGATATGATATCTTGTGGTCATTTCAAATGGGATCATCAACCGGCAGATTGGAAAATAATTAGCCGACCGTCGTTCCACATGAAAGCTTCATTTTATTTTATCTGGGATCTGTCATGTGCTTTGCCCGACAGCCATAACAGTCCTCCCAGCAGCAAACACACCCACACTGCTCGGTGTCTTTCCCTTTTGTTTACTGCCGTGTAGTTAGATGAGGTGTGTGTGGGCAGTAACTTACACCTGCCGATTGTTTGGACTTTGTAGAACAGCGGCACTTGTCTTAATCTCCGCAGGCCAGCGAAACGAAACCACTGCAGCTTGTGTGGTATTTCTGTCGAGTTTAAAGACAGTGCTGTTGACCACCTCGGCGAACTACAAGTAGACTTGCTCTCAAACTTGCTGTCTTGTTGAAAGGCAGAAACAGCACAACCTGATAAGCTCAGAATACTCAGAACATTTGCAGAAACAGATTCCCTCAAAATATTTAAATGGGTAATTTTTCTTTTGAACACAAACAAAGAAGACATTGTGAAGTTGGAACCCTGTACCCATATAGGAAAAAATAAATACTATGGAAGTGAATGGTTTATTTTATGTAAAATGTGTTTGTGACAAATGAAGGGTGAGTAAATGATGACAGAATGTAAACTTTTTTGTGAACTATCCATTTAAGTAAACTATAATTGATGAGTTAATTAAAAATAAATATTTGTGTTCTGTAGTAAATATCTTATATGTTGTTTGCAGAAACATCATATTAGCTCAAATCTTCGTGTGATAATTTCACTTTAAAATCAATCTTGTTTTTTTGTTCTTCTGCTGTACTATTCAGAACAATAGTAATCTATACTCCACCATAACATAAACCCCTGCAAATCCCAATATAACAGAAAACTAAACGACAACTAATCTCTTGGGATAGTATTGCTGTGAAGAAAAACAACAACAAAAACTTATTTAAACGTTTTTTTTTTGTGTGTCTATAGATTTATATTGATGTGCACAATATCCTATTCAATAAACATAAACCTAACTGTTTTTAATATTTTTAATAATGTTGGGACTGCTGACTGCTTCAAAAGTCGTACTCTCCTTTCAATGAAAATATAGTCAAAACCTGACTTGAAAATCCCCCGTGCCCTAAGATTATATTTCTGATAAAATAAATACGCATAAATAAGCATAAAACGCCAAAATCTGCCTATAATCACATTAATTAATTGTCCTGTTCCAAATTGTATATTCAACATTCATATCTTATTGCACCACATGATACATAGCCACACACAAAAAAAATCAGACCAAACTAATAATAATACAAATTAAAAAACACATATTTTATTAATTATTATAAAAAATATTCTTATTAAATTATAGTGGTGTCACCTAACATCTTTAGAAATAGAAAGATAATATAGCAAGAATGTCGCTGGTTCGAGTCCCGGCTGGGTCAGGTGGCATTTCTGTGTGGAGTTTGCATGTTCTCCCCGTGTTCGCGTGGGTTTCCTGCGGGTGCTCCGGTTTCCCCCCACAGTCCAAAGACATGCGCTATAGGTGAATTGAATAAACTAAATTGTCCATAGTGTATGTGTGTGATTGAGCGTGTATGGATGTTTCCCAGTACTGGGTTGCAGCTGGAAGGGCATTGGCTGTGTAAAACATATGCTGGATTAGTTGGCGGTTCATTCCACTGTGGTGACCCCTATTAAATAAAGGGACTAATCTGAAGGAAAATGAATGAATGAATGAATGAAGATAATACATTCGATTTCCATTGAGGTGTTGAAAAAAATATAGAAACTACAAAATGTCAACTAAATATAATATTTTCTTTTTTATGGTTTTCTTGACAAAGAAAATAAATTGTCAGAGAAGTGTCTAAAGAATTTTATTGAAAATATAACACATCTGGTTATAAAATACAGGCACAAGTGCTGGGTAGGTTTAAACTCTGGAGTTTCAGCATGCTCTAAATAAAGCCTCGCTAACAGAGTGCAATGAATTAGTTTTATTGCTCATTACTGTGACACTTAAGGGAAAGGAAAGCACAGAATATGTGCCCTTTCCATGACTGGAGAAGACACCGAAAAGCAATCCAGATTTCTGGATTCCCTCTCCAACTCCCCCCAGCTACGACTATTTATAACTACAAACGTTCCTCCCAGTTTTGCTCGGCCATCAAGATGGAGAAACACAGACTTTTATATGCCAGGCATACACTGACACCATTCATGATAGAAATGATGGACGAGTCAGAACAAAACATCTGAGTGGACGGCTTTGTGGAAATGTCCATTAATCCAGCCGACGGTTTTTGTGCTGGAGATCTTAACATGGTCATATGCAAATGATGTGTATGATTTGTTCTTTGGCGCTGACTTATTTGAGAGCTTTGTTCAGTGATTTGTAAAACACATTGCTCATTTGAATGATTCAGCCATTGGAGTAATTTGTGTCATGTCAGCTGATATGTCATCCTTTAGTCACAGAGAGCAATACATGAGAAATCACAGCCTTCAAAACTCACCCTTGATTTGAAGTACCCTATTCTTTTGCTTATAAAACTATTGCTGCCAATCGTGAATGCACGTTTGGGTCGCGTTAGTAAAACCATATTAATTATAGCTACAAATGAGTCAATGTTTCACTCTCGGATATGCCAAAGATACGCATCTGAAATCAAAAAGCTTATTCATAATTAGAGGCAAAGCAGCGTCATCAGAACGTGTGATGTAGAGGGAGTAAGTGAGAAGGAATATGAGGGAGAGAGTGAAGGAGCATGTGCGAAAGAACGAAGGAGAGAGAAAGTGTGCGGGAACCAGAGGGCGGCTTAAAGAACATCAATGTGTCAAAGTCACACAATCTGCAGGACCACATGGCATCCACAAAGACTAGTACACCAGCTTATTTGAGATGCTCTTAGCAGAATGATAAGAAAGATGGGACACATGCTGTGTTCGGTTATCATTGGGTTATTGGTTTTGGCCTTCTGCTGTCACTTCACATAGTTAACCAAGTATCAGAGATAGGCATTAAGGCCAGTTAGTTTCACGTTTGTGCTTCATTCAAAACAACATGCTAAGAGAAACCTTTACATCTGGCCTAAATATGCACTCTTTCATAAGTATGTACATATTTGTTTGGATTTATTTTAGATGGATGGATGGATGGACAGATGTATGTATGTATGTATGTTTAGATGGATGGGTAGATGGGTGTATGTTTGGATAGATAGGTAGATATAAGTTTGGATGGATGGATGGATGGATTTCAGTTCTATTTTTTCCTGCAGAGCACTATTATTGTTCTATCACTCAAAAATAACCTAATCAGTGGTAGTTAATCATATCATAATATATTTTAAAGTGCAAAACTACCATCCAATCACTTTGCATAATGAATAAGTAAAGGTTTTTGGGTTTCATCTTCAGTCATGCAAACTTGAAGAAGTGTTGCTAACTTACTGACTTTGTTGCTAAATGTATTGACGTTTTAGAGCACTTTAGTTGTTTCATTTTTTTTACAAAGTGTCTAATGACAAATCTGGAGACTTTTAAACAAACTTTAAAAACTGACTAAATGTCGCCAGTGCTGTCCTTTGAGTGTGTGTTATTTCCTTGATGATGTCAATAATATGCAAATTTACACACTTATCTAGTGATATTTAGCAACTCTTCAAGCAGACTTTGACTTTCCATTGAAAATAGATGGAAAGCACAGAGGAGATGAATTAGACACAAAAGTGATTTACCATAATATTAGGGGATCATTTTGTAAGAAGCTTTCGTGAAATGGAAATGTTTCATTAATGTTAATGGCTCTGCTATGCCATTAAAGAACTGATCAAACTTTATACAAGTGTGTGCCAAGCAGTGTTGGGTAATTACTTTATAAATATATCAATTAATTACTAATTACCAATCTTATCATTACAATTGTATTAAATAACTTAAAAAAACAAGAACACGGTGGCTTATTGTTTAGCACTGTCACCAAGAAGGTCACTGGTTCAAGTCCCGGCTGGCTCAGTTGGCATTTCTGTGTGTAGTTTGCATGTTCTCCCTGTGTTGGCGTGGGTTTCCTCCGGGTGCTCCAGTTTTCCCCACAGTTCAAAGACATGTGGTATAGGTGAATTGAATAAGCAAAATTGGCTGTAGTGTATGAGTGTGAATGGGTGTTTTCCAGTACTGGGTTGCAGCTGGAAGGGCATCCGCTGCGTGAAACATATGCTGGATAAGTTGGCAGTGCATTCTGCTGTGGCGACCCCTGATGAATAAAGAGACTAAGCCGAAGGAATCAATAATTTAATACTACTTTAACATCTCAAGGCATATACAATAAAAATGTAACTCCTTTAATTGTTCAAATTTCACATAAAGAGTCAAACACTTTAAGTCACAACAACAACAACAACAACAACAACAACAACAACAACAACAACAAAAACGTTGTTACAAAGTAATGGCCCCAATTTTTGTACGTACACAGCCTGATCTCACAAGGAAGCGTAGCTATTTCACATATTATCAGTTTAGTGGCTAATTCATATGAATTTGTACGAGTTCAGTTGTACGAAAATGTATGAATTTTAAAAGGAGTTGTGGCACCAAACCCCATCCCAAAACCCAACCGTCATTGGGGGATGAGTGAATTGTACTAAATTATATGAATGATATCATATGATTTCATATGAATTTGCCTCTAAATCAAAAAGTTACGATTTGTCATGAGATAGCATTGACGTACCATATATTGTCATTAATGTATAACTCAGTTCTTTGATTCTTAAGCATGTGCAATTGTTGGACAAATCTAATCTTCAGCTTAAATAAACTAACAAACAAATAAAACTAATCTGTTTCTCTTAAATTAAAATATCCTAAACTATTTGTATAAAAAAATGGTTTCTGAATTGATTTGTTGAATTTATTTACAACATGTAAAGTCCACGTACACTAGACGTTGCTGAAACGTTCATTTCCGTATGTTGATGTATTTCCTACTGAAATGGAATATTGAGTAGGGGGCAGTGCTTTATTTTTGTGCATCGTTCCCTCATAACAAACTAATGGTAAGAGGGGTGTGGTCAAGAATATAGTGGCTGAATATGTCAACAGTCAGACTTTGATTGAAGATTACCGAAATAAACATTTAGTTTTAAGTGGATTAACTTGCACAGATTAACTGTTCAACCTAAAAATCAAAATACGTGCTAGCTTTAAATATTGTAAATAAATTCTACAAATCAATTCAGAAACCGTTTTTGTAAAATATACAAGTACAGTATAAGTAACTAATTAAGTTACCTTAAACTGAAAATTATATTCTTTACTTTTTCAGTGGAAAAGTGATTTTAATTATTACTTTAAGTATATCTGGGCAATGTTTTAGCTATGTAGTCATTCGTATATGGAGTCTATTATTGTTTTTACTGTATTTTTCTGAGACAAATGCAGCTTTAGTGAGCATAATATACTTTTTTTCTAATTCCAAAATCTTACCAACCCCAAACATTTGAACAGTAGTGTACATTAAACTTTAACTTTTTTTCTCTTTTACTGATAAAATAAATAGTGACATCCCTGAAAATTTCTCTCACAGACTTCCAATGCATGACATATTCTAAAATAGCGTCAGAAGTTGCCCCTGTCTCAGTGTTTTCTGTGTTTCGTCTGTCTTTGTGACCTCATCTGTCAGATTCTCCTGATGTTGTCACGCTCCTTAGTACTTGTCACCACTCTTGACAACTGCTTTCTTGATGTAACTCTCTTCTAGTTCCACTCAATCTGTGCTTGTAATCTTGACGTGCTTGATAATGAGCCAAACATATTCATCTCTTCTCAACTTCATCTTTGTGTCGTCAGAGAGGATCTTTCGCTGCTGGGATCAAGGAGTGGGCTTTATCTGCCGATCTTCCCTTTATCACTTGATATAATCTGTATGGTTGGTGTATTAAATCATAATGTATTTTAAGCAGTCAATTTATTCTACCTTGTCAAGGTTAAAAGTTTTTACTTGGTGTACTTGTAAACAATAGCTGGGTTCAGGTATACTGAAATAACTGGAACTACAAGATCTAGACTAGTAAAATGCTTTCATGCCATATTCATAAATTGTAATGATGTTTGGCGACATCTTATTTTGACATATTTTGAAAAAAATGCTTAGAATTTTTCCACATTATACTCAGGGCAAGATAACTACCCTTTCATTATATTAGTGGATGATTTTGCCCCATTGATCAACAGTAAAAACAACAAACTCCACCTCTTCCCAACAGGGAAAATCACCAACAATCAAGAATGTATGATTATATGGTCTTATAAAAATTGTCATTATAATGGAAGTCAATGTGGCAAGCCACCAACATAACGGAGGGGTCTTAAATTTGAATACACAAGGGTTAATAGTGTAAAACACAACATTCAAGACAAAGTCATATCTAATTGAATGCGGGAATGCTGAAATCTCAAAAAACTGCTTGTTAAGCTTGAATAAATTACATATATCAAATGAAAAACTACATTTGAAGTGACCTGTACAATTTCATTTGTTAGTTAAGTTCTAATTATGTTTAAAACATGGTATTTCTAGTTTGCTCTAGGCAGCTACTGTGCGTGTGCAAAGATTGACAAGTATTTCATGACATCAATCTCATTTATGGCTGTTTCAGTGGTAACCAGAGGATGTGGTTATAAAAGCTTGAAAAATACAAACAAAATATGGAACAAAAACCCAGAGGATGACACTGGAAAGACATGATACGTGATGGAATGTGATGCAATGTCATTTTTTGTGCCATGAGAAACATGTGAACCTGTACAAATCCCTCCATCAAAGTTATAAAGACTGACGATTGGATAATCTGACTGGAAGGCAGGACTTGATTAGTTGTGACAGCTATAACGAGCATTGCAATTTACTCCATTCATAGTAATTAGAGTACATTTATAGACTTTGACATACTTCAACATACGTTTGACTGCAGTTTTTAGGTAAAATTTGCGTTATGGGGCAGTATGACCAGGGTGTGAATTATACAGTACATGCTTCAGTGAATTAAATTTATGTATTTACATCTATTTTATCATGTATTACATCTATTTTATTAATAAAACATATTTAAGTTTTCAGTGTTTTGTTTAATATTTTGTGTATTCTAACGTTCAATATCCTCTGATTAGCTATTTCAGTCGTTACTGTAGGTCAAACTATACAAACTATGCATGTAATTTTACTTTACTTTCAGGCTACATATCTCTAGAATTGCCGGTTTCAGACTGTTGAATGATTTTTTTTCTCACCTAGACTGATTGGCATGATTATGCATTCACAATAGTATGAACCGTTATAGGGGTGTTCAAATGTATATTTATATTATCATTCATTCATTCATTCATTCATTCATTTTCCTTCCTGCTGTAATGCAGTACTGGGAAACATCCATACACACTCATTCACACACATACACTATGGCCAATTTAGTTTATTCAATTCACCTATAGCGCATGTCTTTGGATTGTGGGGGAAACCGGAGCACCCAGAGGAAACCCATGCCAACATGGGGAGAACATGCAAACTCCACACAGAAATCCAAACATGCAAACTCCCCCCCACTACCGTTGCTGTCGAGAGTGGTTGCTTCTTCAAGTGGAAATACAGACATTACTTTGATTTGAACAAAAATATTGCTGTGAAATGCAGTCTATGTCCAGTCTCTAAAGAACTTTCAACTGCTTTTAACTCGACCAGCAACTTGTTCAAGCACTTAAATAGAAAGCCTTCTATGACAATTCTCGTCACCAAGGAGGACACCAGCACCCATAAACACGGCGTCCCAACTCAGCCTAAACAGGCTAAAGTAATTAATTTATTTTTTTGTGCATAATCGGGAGTGAAGGTATCTTCTGAATGTGAAAAGAAGCATAGCTGCTTATGGGGCTGTTCACATATTGCGTCTTTTGCTCGCGTGCATATTGGGAGTGCATATTGCGCTTGCTCACATTACCCAGGTGCACCCAGTTAAAAAACCATGAGTCACGTGACAAGAACTGACTGATCAGCTTCATAATTTCAAAGACTAATTACCTCAGACAAACACAGAACACCCAAACACTGCGATGCTTTTTCATACTATGTATGTCAATGATTACAGGTATTCATTCATTCATTCATTTTCATTTCGGCTTAGTCCCTTTATTAATCTGGGGTCGCCACAGCGGAATGAACCGCCAACTTATCCAGCATATGTTTTACGCAGCGGATGGCCTTCCAGCTGCAACCCATCACTGGGAAACACCCATATACACTCATTCACACACATACACTACGGACAATTTAGCTTACCCAATTCACCTATACCGCATGTCTTTGGACTTGTGGGGGAAACCGGAGCACCCGGAGGAAACCCACGCCAACACAGGGAGAACATGCAAACTCCACACAGAAACGCCAACTGACCCAGCCGAGGCTCGAACCAGCGACCTTCTTGCTGTGGGGCGAACGTGCTATCCACTGCGCCACCGTGAGGCCCCTGATTACAGGTATCCAGTTTTATTCATGCCTCCTTTTGTGTTAAAAAAAGACAAACAGGTTTGGAACAAGTGAATGACGGGAGAATTTAAAGTTTTGGGCAAACTTGACATATTCAAAGTCTTTTGAATATGTCAAGCTGCTGTGATCTTTCTTTCATTTTCTTTTAGGCTTAGTCACTTTATTAATCTGGGGTCGCCACAGCGGAATGAATTTATCCAGCATATGTTTTACTCAGCGGAAGCCCTTCCAGCTGCAATCCATCACTGGAAAACATCCATACACACTCATTCACACTCATACACTAACGACAATTTAGCTTACCCAATTCACCTGTACCGCATGTCTTTTGGACTTGTGGGGAAATACGGAGCACGGGGAGTACATACAAACTCCACACAGAAATGCCAACTTATCTAGCCGAGGCTCAAACCAGCGACCTTCTTGCTGTGAGGCGATCGTGCTACCCAATGCGCCACTGTGACGCCCCCTGCTGTGATCAACCCATTGTAATATTTTTTAGTGAATATTAAATTACTGAAAGAGCTGCAGTTTATTTTGTATTTTATAGGTATATTTTGTTTTAAAAGTAACTTCAAAGTAAAGTAATTAGTAATCAAATTACTTTTTACATGAAGTAATTAGTAATGTAATCAGATTACAATTTCCCAGTAGTAATCAGTAATTTGTAATCTATTACTTTTTTAAAGTACCTTACCCAACACTGGTGTTTTACTTACGAACCTGAGTACTCAGGTTTGAATCTGGTAAAGCAAAGTTCTGTGAACGATATATAAACAAAGTAAAATGAGAGCAAACCTACAGGTTCACAGTGCACTTTTCTCTTATCTTTGCTTTTGAAAACATTATAAGTTAGGCTTATGGAGGGTTTAGGTCAGTGGATTGCTTGCTGATCTGTATGACAAGACACCACATTCGTCATAACCTGTACAAGAAGAATGTGTATATGAAACATACGACGAGTAACCTATTCCAGATTTACAAAAATGTAGACAGCGCCATCTAGTGCATTTGTAATCTGAAACATTAAACAAAATGCAGAGAGAAAAGTATTTCAGGTTTGGCAAAAATGCCCTTAACATTATGTTTTTTATTTATTTACATTTTTACATTTATTTTATTTCTATTTTTCAGTCTACTAAATAAAAATACATGTAAACAAGTACATTAGCAATAAAAGTTGATAAAATAAAATAAAATCAAAATGCACAGTGAGATGCAGTATTCCTTGGTGTGGTATAGTACGCTATTTTGAAAGTATTCTCTAAGTAGATTCAATTTGCCTACCATACACACTTACTGTAGTGCACATTTTTGGAATGTGGAATACTGTGGGAATTGCACGAGTATTTTGTAAGCGTGTTATCAGGAATACAGCCTATATCCTATATGTCAAGGCGTTTACTTTGATATGTTCTCCTCCTAAAGAGGATTAAGGGTATATTGGAGAAAGGAACAGAAAGTAAAGAGAGGAGATTGAACCGAAAGTGTTCATGAACTATTTCTAAGCCGTCTTTCACATAACCATTCCTTACACTATCATGTTAGGCCCATATGACCTGTTCTTTTTTTTATTATTTGTATTTTCTTTTTCTTCTTTATTACATTTTGTGAAAAATCTTCAAAACAGTCAAGCTAAAAAATCAACTGAAAACAGAACAATCGATACAATAACATACAATGCAATTATTTACCAAATTCTATTGAGCTAAGCTACAGACATTTTTGTCTACTAATTTCGACACCTTTAGCCAAGAATCATGCTTATGAGAATAATACAAAGGAAATTCAGGATAACAAAATGTTCCGGTTGCAAATGCTAATGCAGTAAGGGTTATTCCTGGGTACTTGAAAGGATTTTCTTATATTTTATTATTAGTGTCTTTCAACATTTTTTTATTGTCTTCAGTGATGATTTAAAAAAAAAATAGAAAAAAATCAAACCGGGGCTAATGCTTTTCCAAACAGCTTGAGTTTAAGTTGGATTTACGAGCCCTCCGATCAATTATAGACTATAAGAAAGTCCTCTAAATTATCAATGTGATTCATACTTGCTGAAAAAAAAGCAGGTGTACACTATTGACACTAGCTTTTATGTTGTCTGATTGATACACTGTGACTGAGTTTTGTAATTTGAACAGTAATTTGCTGTTTACTGTTTACCAAACCACAAAAAAGATTTGATGACAATATATGGGCAAAATTGTAATACTTTTTTACTGTGAATCATTGTACTGCAGTGGACTTGCCCTCAAAAACAAACAAACAAACAAACAAACAAACAAGCAAACAAACCAACCAACCAAACCAACCAACCAACCAACCAACCAAACAACCAACCAACCAACCAAACAAACAAACCAATCAACTGACCAATGGAAAAGAAGATTTATTTTTATTTAATGGAAACAGTGGTAAAAGGACAAATCAGAGATGATGAATATCACTGAATATCATATGTTAGTTATGCATAGGTTTTTTAAAATAACTCTTATGTCCAGTGTTGTGTTTGTATTTATGATTAATTTATGCAGCACCATTGTCCTGCGAGACACACCATTTCCTTCCTCTGTATGTCCACACATTTAGCGAAATGACAATATGGCTTGACTTGACTTGATCGTTAGCAAATTGCATTTGTTTTATATAAAACTGACAATTTCAAATGTTCTTGTTGTCTTTTCTTTTTACTTGTATAATAAACTAAGACTCATCCTGTCATTTTGCACCAGGTGTTATGAAGATTCTGCTGCATTTCCATCATTCATTCATTCATTTTCTTTTTGGCTTAGTCCCTTTATTAATCTGGGGTCACCACAGCGGAAGGAACCGCCAACTTATCCAGCATATGTTTTACGCAGCGGATGCCCTTCCAGCTGCAACCCATCACTGGGAAACACCCATAAACTCTCATTCCCACACATACACCACGGACAATTTAGCTTACCCAATTCACCTATAGCGCATGTCTTTGGACTGTGGGGAAAACCGGAGCGCCTGGAGAAAACCCACGTCAAACATGCAAACTCCACACAGAAATACCAACTGACCCAGCCGAGGCTCGAACCTGCGATCTTCTTGCTGTGAGGCGACATCGCTACCCACTGCGCCACCCACCACCCCATTTCCATCATAAATGGGGGTGGATTAATACTTGCCTCGCATTAAATGTTCATTCTGCTGGGGTAATAGGTGTAAGGGAGATTTTATTGGGACACTTTGTGCCTCTTAGAACAAACTGAACCTGATTTAAACACCACAACCTAGCTGAGAATTACTGCTGAGGACAATGGTCAAAAAATGTGTAGCCCAAATTGGTATTAAATATTAAATAAAGTTTTTAAAAAGGAAAAAAATCAAGAGAAACCAAATATGTATAACAATTTTGTTGAAATGCTGTTGTTGGTATTTTTTTTGCAATGCTTTCCATGAATTTAAATGCATTATCTTTCTATTTGTAAAAAAAAAAAATGTTAGTGACTAAAATATATTTTAAAAATAATTATTCACTCTATTTTGAAGTTATTATTGAATTATTGAATAACGGCATATTTTTGAAACCAAATAAATAAATAAAAAAATTCACAGCAAGTCGACAGCTTTGATCATATTCATATTAATGTAAAAAATATCCCACTAAGGCAGTGTTTGCAGATGCATTTATATGGATTTTATATAAGTAGACTCTTATGTAAGAGTTTCATCTTACTTTTTGGCCATAAAACTATCAGGAACTTGTCTTCTGTTGCTTGTCAGTAACCCTTCTGGACATCCACACATCTATATATTTATCCCCTTGTTATATCAGCAAAGCACCCTCATCCCATCTGACGTCACTGAACGAAGACAGTTCTGCTCCTGACTCACAGTTCTCACTCAACCCCCACATTAATAATACATCTAAGACAAGATGGACAAGAATCGCTTGCATGACTTCCTCTACATTTGCTCCCACCATTCTTTCATTTTCATCCCGCCTCTTGACATTTTGTGTAATCCTTGCTCTCCTCATTCAGTGTGGAATGTTCTTTGCCTTTATAACGCTGTACACACTTCTCTGTTCTTGCTCTCCTCCCACCTTTTGTAAGGCTGTGCAGAAGTGGTTGAGAAAATCTGACACAATGTTCTAGCCCCCCTCCATTCACCCGTCATATGCAGGTGTTGAGGTTGGCACTGGTGTTATTATCGAGGCCAAGGCAGCGTAGCAGCAAGCATTACGCTTCCCACCCCCAGTGTTCCTTAATCTGCCCCGTCAATGAGGAGAGAATGAGAGACATAATGTTTGGGGACATCTCCGTATGACAGGACAGATTGTGACTGATCTGCCATTCTCCATTCTTTCCTTCATTATCACGAGCCGTGTTCCGATTCAAAGGTCTCTATTATGCCGTGCTCACTGCTCCTTGCGCACTCCAGATCTGGAGAAATTCGCTCATTTTGAAATGCTTTATGGATTTCTAGTATTATAACATAATGTACTTACATAAAAAAGTCCTAATGTTCATCACATCTGCATGTTTAGATCTTTCTTTCTTTCTTTCTTTCTTTCTTTCTTTCTTTCTTTCTTTCTTTCTTTTCTGTCTTCTTAATTAATTTTAAACATGCTAATGTGGTGCCTAAAACCATATAAATTATTTTTATTATTATTATTATTATTACAATCATAATGAACATAATGAGTCATTTTAGAATACTTTGATGAATACAATTCAGAAAAAAAGCTTTTATTTTAAATAAGTATTTTAGAAATAGTATAATATTATATAATATTCATTAATTCATTTTCTTTGGCTTAGTCCCATATTTATCAGAGGTCGCCACAGCGGAATGAACCGCCAACTATTCTGGCATATGTTTTACGTAGCTGATGCCCTTCCAGCCGTGCCAACTGGCCCAGCCGGGACTTGAACCACTGAGCCACTGTGCCGCCATAATATAATATCATATAATACTGTAGCTTTTGGATTTAAGCAAATAAATATCTATTATTTATTGCAGTGATATATTTCTGGCATTATATATGTTTGGCAACAATAGTTTGAACTCTTTAGACTTCATTTCGACACATGAATGGACCACTAGTTGACCTGAACTCTATATTGAAAGTCTGGAGATAAAGCAGACAGTGGATGCCTCAGGGTCAAACAGATTTTCAATACAAGATCTCAGCCAAAGACGAATACAAGTCTTGATGGAAGTAAACTTTGTGACACTACATAAGGTCGTCAGAACAATGCAATGGCACACACACACACACGCACACACACACACACACACACACACACACACACACACACACACACACACACACACACACACACACACACACACACACACCAAAGGTAAAAATGGTCACTATCTGACTAGTTTACAGTTATTTTTGTTTGGCTTAAATCTTGAATATTGTCATTATCATCCTAGAAATGTGACCATGTGTTATGTCTTAGGGACAGGACACACACTCCAAAACAAATGCTGCTTGTTCAAGCTATTTTTTTAAAATTAGCTAACACAATTCTTAAGGGTTTTTTTTGGGGACAACTTAATTGTTTCATGTTCAATCCACTTAAAAAAACAATTAAATTAACGTCATCGATTTGTGTTGGGAAAACATGAAGGAATTATGCAACATAGGCTCATTCTGAAAACGTAGCCCTATATATATTTCTGGAGATCGCAAATTATGAAGCCAGAAGTACATATGGTTGCATTTTGTCTTTAAAATGAGCGCTATGGGGCGGTATGACGCCATTGCTTTTCACGCTTACCAGCTGACTTGAGATGCAGAGAGGAGTTGACCATGATGACAGGGTTCGAGTCCGGCGAAGAACGGTTCCACCAAGCAGGTAAGACAAAAACAAAAGCCAACAAATTAAATAAACAAGTAAATAACAAATAAAATCTGAAACGTGGTAAAAATCAAGCGAGGGCGTTTCTTTTTCTGGATTGCTTTTGAAAACTTTTTCTGGATTGCTTTTGTTTAGTGAAAAAGGGTGGGTCAGTCAATCAGTCAGTCAGTCAGTGAGTCAGTCAGTCGACAGCGGCCTCTGGTGGATTTACACAAGAACAAAAACTGCAAAAAAAAACCTTAGCTCCTGGGATGTATTTGGTGCTCTACAGAAATGTATATAGCAGTACATTTTCATAATGAGCCTGGGTTGGAATCCAGCATTTTTTTACAGTGCAGCATGATGAGTCTTTCCTCACCCGCAGGTGGCAGTAATCTGTTTTCACATTCCACAAAGGAAACCGGAAGATGTCCACAGCCAAAGCGTAAACAAAGCAGCATTTAGTACCATTATCACAGTACTTGTCACTCACCATAGAGGGATATGCTCCTGTAAATATGTCTGATAATCTAATAATACATATCATTTGCAAACATTTGTTTTTTCTTGACTTGAATTGTTTACAATATATGCTTTGATTTGATGCTGAATAACCATTTAGAGTGATCTCTTTAGCCGACGACTGACGAAGATTCTACATGCTAAATCGGGGCAACTCAATCCAATGTTAACCAATGACAACCAATGTATGGAACACACCAAAACAACTAGCTGGACCAATGCTCACAGACGGCCCAACAAAGTCCAATGGCCGACCATTGGTTTGGTGCCCTCCGGCCTTTACAAGCTATCAGAATTTTTTCTTTCTCTTGAAAAATATAAAATCACATTGCATGCAGCATAATACACATTATTGTTCAGTTTGGCAGTATTTTCCTGCTAGATATCCAGTGTTATTAGAGATTCCCCAAAACTTTCAACTCACTTTATAAAATAAGACCAGTATATTTAACTCAAATATAACCTAAAGTTGATTGCACTTAATAGAAGACATAATATGAATACAATAAAATACATGTGGCACGTTTCTAGTTTCCAACGTCTGTTTTGCTTCTGAATGCTGAAGAATAGTAACTGGATAGTCAAATGGAATGCTATTTCATGTGTGTTTGCTCAAGATCAGGGGTGATCTGTTATGATGTTGTGTTATGCTGACATTTAAAATCATGTTTGCTAAAGTTTTTTGAGGTTATCATTGTGCTGAAAAGGTTGCAAACTGAGCAAAAACTATTTGTTGTTTTACATAAGGACAGCGGCTCTGCACACTTCAGCACAAAGTCTCTGTGCTAGTACACTTTGCTTAACACTTTAACTGCCCCACCAAGAAAAAAAATGTTTGGATTGCATTTCTTAACTCCTTATGTCGCTATTTAACACACTCAATGCAATTTTTTCAACACATCCCATCATTTCTAAAATATCAGGATATGTCGGTTTATGGTAAAAGTACCGGACTTAATACATATACTGAAAAATCTGAAAATACAAAGTGTAAGACCAATTTATTTGTAAAAATATTCAAAATAAAACATTGTTGAATACTAAATCATCTTTTATTTTCAAGTATGCCATAAAATATGTCAGATTTTACAATAAAACCAAAATCAAGTGTAGTTTGTTAGATTTTTATTTTGTAAACCAACAATGCTGTGTGTGTAAGCCATTATTTAAAACAGTCATTCTTTAAATGACTTTAACAGTCATTATTTAAAACAGTCGAAACATGGTCAACCATTTGGTAGAGCGGCAGTCAGAGGGTTAATACTACTACCCCTGCTAACTATAAAAGCAAAAAAGTTGCAATTTAATGAAATCTACAGTAAGTGTCAATTTTACATTCAAGTTCAATTCTGATGTAAATGATCAATATGTTGACCCCAATGAAATACATTTGAGTTTTGACACTTTTAAAATTGGTTTAAGGCAGTTAGTTGGTTTCCTCAAATGCTTTGAGTTACTTTACAGTACAACTTTGAGTTTTACAGTTCCTGAAGAACCGACTGCACACTGCACATTTCAATGTGTCTCAGGTATGACTCAGTTACATCTTAAATTGCATCCTTTCCAAGAATATATCACGTTAAAAATAGTATGCAAGCCAATGGACACTTCACTGTCCCATTAGGCTATATGAGAAGATGGAAGTACAGTGGCACAATAGATGCTGGTTGGTTATATAAATGTATCAACATGGCAAATGGAGTATATCTCCATAAGTTCATTCATACCCATTTCCATACTATAAATAACAATATAGTATGGAATAATTTTTTAAATGGTTGGCTAAAAGAAGTAAGTTCAAATTCAAATGAAGTGCTTCATCAGATTTCAATGCACATTACATGGGATTCACACACTCAAAAAAAATTATTTAGCTGCTTGTTCAAACTACTTATTTAAAATAAGCTAAACCAAAACAATTCTGGACTTTTTTGGGGGGGAAACTTAATTGTTTTTGTTCAATCAATCACGCTAACTTAATGGATTTGTGTTGGGACAGTATGAATGAATTGTGTGGAACCCTGATTTTTTTTACAGTGCAGAGAGAAACACAGCATTACTTTACCTAAACTGGACTAATGTCACAATATGAGCCATAAACGCCTGATCTATCAAATATGATTCTTAATCAATCAATGATTAATTAAATAATAAGTAACATTATTATTTTAAAGAAAAAATATAATTGCGTATGTCCGATTTTACATCATTCGTTCTCCAAATCTCTCTATTTAGTCATTTTCTCACTTCACCCGTGTGCACTTCTGTGACATCAGACTGTCACTTAGAACTTCTGCAAAAGTGCAAAACTGTTGTTTGTGTGTGTTGGAGGGTAAATATTTGCGTGAAGATGAGAAACGAAAAGATAATGGGCGTTTGAGAGAAAACGAGCGCATAATACATTGAAAAGAAAGTATCTGTGCGTGAAAAAGCCTGAGTGTGAGATAAAAAAAAAGTGTGCGGTGTGTGACAGTACATATCTTTGTATTTTTGTGGAGAACCACAGGGGGGAGATTTCTCTCTCTCAGTCTGAGTCAACTGTCAGAAATGTAAGGAGAGTGAGCGAGGAGAATGTGCAAAGATGTTGAGAAGGGCCTGGAGATGATTCTATTCCCCACGCCTCCGATTTCTCTCTCTCTCTCTCTTTCTCTCTCTTTCACAGGTGTGAAACTTCAAAAAAAAGGCCCCACTCCTCACAACCCACTCCACAGAGTGTGCACTCGCGCTGTCAAAATGTCGTAAGGTGTAAAATACTACCTCAAATCTTTCCCTTCCCCTCTCTTCCACACACTTTCTAACATGGCATGGGGGAAGACACACTCTAGCCCCTTTAGCACACAAGAGTGCAAGGGCACATACACACACACACAAACACACACACACACACACACCACCTTATGCCAGCCTTTGTCTCTCTGTTTTTCTCAAATTCACACTCACACAAACACACGCCAACTGAAAGGACTGAGATTGCAGACCTTCTCACTGACCCACTCATGTCTTCTTTTTTAGGTGCCTGTCAGTCACTTACACATACAACCATCTGCCGACTGACAGCTCCCTCTGAGACTCAACCATTTCAAGAAAAAAAAAGAAAGAAAAATGTTTTGCATTACAACGATATAAGTATCTCGATCAGTTAAACAGCCCTGTATATAATTTTGCAAACAAATATAAGAAATGTATTCTAATTAATACAGACAATTAGAATAGTGGTTTTCAAGCACCGCTGATGATCTGAATCAGGTGTGTTTGGTTAACATGGAACGTGTGCAGTGCTGGTGGGTCTCCAGGAATCTGGTTGAGAATCACTGAATTAGAACCTTCTTGCATTCAGAGCCACTAGTAGTTGGGAGATTTAAGGTGAGATTAACCAAACAGAGCACATTTGTGTAAATATGCCACAAAAAAAGTGAGATCTACTAGGACCAGACATGGAGCATGTTTTTTCTCTCTCTACTAGAGGGTAAGGGTGTGGCTGGATAAATATGTGTGGGTGCTAAGGAAATAATCGATATTCGTGATGTCAAAGTTAGCCTAATTCCCAAAACAATGTAGTTATTTAATTAAAGCAGTTACACAAACTCACTGTCCTTCAGCTTAGTCCCTGATTTAACAGGGGTGTCTACAGTGGAATGAACCGGCAATTACTCTGGCATATGTTTTAAGTGGCAGATGCCTTTTCAGCCATAATGCTATGGTACACATATATTGAAAGCATATGGTTTAATTTTATTTAGACCTTTTTATCTATTTATTTATTGGCCAAATAATAGATGTATTCGCAAATTAAAGCTTAGCATAAGTGGCCATAAGAAAGCATCAAAATGTTTTTGTGAAAGACTTCAGAACTGGACAGCACCCACATGCTCACCTTCCATGCCTTTTTACATTTTCTTTCAGCAATTCATATTCCGATTGTATTTCTGTTTCTTTTATTTCTTTTTTTTTTGACATTTCATGCACAACAGATCGCACGCCGTCTGAGGGAACTATATATAACTGTATTACCCGACTCACTGTAGGTGTCTGTTGCAAGTCATCTTTTAACTCTTGAAGCAAATTAAAAATAACTTATTTGCAAACAATATTTTCGCACAAGATGTGTTTCTCTGGCTTTCCAAATAAATATGTGTGGGGAAAAAAGCCCCCCCAAAAACATTGCAGTGTTCTCTGCGGTGCCTTCTTTGAGCAACATCAACTGCAGCCGTTTCAAGCACAATGTTTAATACATGCTTTTTAAATCATGTTAAATAATGGATGTTAAATAATGGCACAAAAATACATATTTTGAGGAGCTCAAATGTTAGTATATGAATATATTATATTACAAATATAATCCAAGGCATCTATGCGATCAATTAGATTCGATTCATAGATTGAGTCATTTAGATACTTCCCTCCCTTACAATTTGTGTCTGACTGGAAACTCCTACAAATGCATATTCAGTTGGGTCAGGTGCAAAAATAGCTGTGTCCATGCCTGTTCAGTAAATGTGTGTTTAGTGAATACCGACAGTTATGTTTTAATGCCAAAAAGACAGTTTGCACTGATGCAAGCTGATAGTAAATCTGTCGCCTTATGACAAAATAAATGATACTCACAAACCTCTTATCTGTATAAAATCAAGCCATTTTATGGTTTCTTCATGTAATATACAGTACACTGTACAAATTAAATATAAAATTACGCATTTAATATTTGCTGCAAGATTTCAAATAGAAAAACTATATCCATATAACCTTATTTTGTTGATAAAACAACCCCAAATCAGAAAAACTTGTGGCAGTATGGAAAATGCAATTTAAAAAAGTAGTGATTTCTATTTTTACTTTGACTTGCATTTCATTGCAGAAAATACAAGTTCCTCATGATTTTTTTATTTTTTTTTAAATAAACGTATTCCAATTTTGGTTCTTGCAACACATTTAAAAAAAAAGTTGGAACAGTAACGCATTTACCATTGTTGCATGTTGCCATTCCTTTTCACAACCCTTAAAATACATTTAGGGACTGAAGACATCAAGTGTTTCAGGTGTAAATTTGGTCCCATTCTACCTATTAACAAGTCTTAAGTGGGCAACAGTATGGGATCTTCGCTTTCAGATTTTGCGCTTCAAAATGTGCCACATGTTCTTTATTGGAGACAGGTTGAGACTGCAGACAGGCCAGTCAATTACCTGTATACTCTTCCTCTGCAGCCAGGACTTTGCAATGTGTGCAGAATGTGGTTTTGCATTGTCTTGTTGAAATATGCATGGGCATCCCTGGAAAAAAAGGCATTACTGGTGCCATCGCAGAAGTGCAAGTTACCTTAGCCAAGGGCACTGACACAACCCTTGGCTTTTGGACTTGTTGCTGCTAACAATCTGGATGATCCTTTTCTTCTTTGGTCCGCAGCCCACAGCATCCATTTCTCCCAAAAAGATACCTGAAATACTGATTGATCTGACCACAGTACACATTTCCACTGTGTGATGGTCCATCCCAGATGCCTCCAAACCCAGAGAAGTCGATGGTGCGTCTGGACACTGTTAACATAGGGCATCCTTTTGACAGTTTTAACTGCCATTTGTGGATGTAGCTACATATTATGGTACTTGACAAAGGTTTGCCAAAGTAGTCCTGAGCCCATGTGGTGATATCACTTATAGATGAAGGATGAAGATTCTTGATGCAGTGCCACCTGAGGGGTCGGAGATCACAATTAATCACCTTAGGCTTGCGTTCTTGTCTTTTACGCACTAAAGTTTCTCCAGATTCCTTAAATCTTTTAATGATGTCCACAAGTTTATGAGAAAGGGAGTTAACTAACTGAATTTTGGGTGCAGAACGTCCTGGTTAAGTACGTCACCCACATTCCCTGAATAGGTAGCAGAGATGTATGTCAGGTTACAGACTGTGGGAGTAAGAATTTAGAAAATTTAGATCGGGGGTCGTAATGTGCTTTTACCTAGCTAATATAAACTAGGGATTTTAGAAATACGACAGTAAGTTGGGAAAGCGGGAAACTTACTAGCAGAATTAAAAAGGCGCACTCATTTCTGGGTTAAGGAACATGGCGCAGCAAGCGTTTTTGACACCAATCTTAATTTTCTCCCGATGGACCGGGGTTACCCAATAATCTGGAGGAAACGAGCTCCACTCGAAGATTATACAATCTCACAAATGTGTTAGGTGTCGCTACAGGGACAAAGTAGTGAATGGGCCTCCTCCGAGGGCAGCGATAGCAGGTTCACCACCTGATCTCTAAATGGGGTGGTATGAACCTCGGGCACATAGCCAGGCTTCCAGACACGATTCGCTGACCGAAAATGCCTCCGAATCCCGACTCTCTTGAACGATGCTAACGCGATCAGCATAACTGTCTTCATGGACAGAATTTTCAAGGATAATGAATCGAATGGCTCAAATGGATCTCTCTGCAGACCCACCAGGACAGAGAGATCCCAAGAGGGTGATTAGAGGGGGGCGGGATGGATTTAATCGTTGCGCGCCTCTGAGGAGTCGGATGATTAGATTATGCTTCCCGAGCATGTTGCCATCCACCGCGTCATGATGAGCGGAGATGGCAGCCACGTAAACCTTTAGTGTGGAGGGTGATAGCTTACGTTCCAGCTTATCCTGATGGATAGACAACACAACGCTAATCTGGCATGTTCGGGGGTCTTCTCGGTGAGAAGCGAACCACTCAGCGAATAGACTCCACTTCAGGGCGTAGGCATTCCCCGTAGAGGGTGCTCTAGCCTAAGTGATGGTTTTAACCACCAACGCCGTTAAGTCACCTAAGTCTTCCGCGCTCTGTCTATGGATCACACATGAAGGTTCCAGAGAGTGCGGGTGCCAGAGGGTGCCCTGTCCCTGGGAGAGGAGGTCTTCTTTCAGGGGAATGCACCAGGGAGGGGCTGTCGTGAGGAGTGTTTGGGAACCCAGGTCTGGTTGGGCCAAAGTGGCACAACAAACAAGACCTGCTCCTCATCCTCCCTGACTTTGCACAGAGTTTGTGCAATTGGGCTCACTGGGCGAAATGCATATTTGCGCATGTGGCTAGCTGTGAGCCAGCGCATCCATGCTGAGGGGGGTCTTGTTCAGGAAGTAAAACAACTGGCAATGGCCGTTTTCGGGAGAAGCAAACAGGTCGACCTGGGCTTCCCTGAAGTGCTCCCATAACAGCTGGACCGAACAGGGGTGGAGTCTCCATTCTCCACGAGACGCTAGCTGCCATAAGAGTGCATTGGCTGCATGGTTGAGCCCAGCATATGAATGGCACGCAGCAATCTCAGCCATGTGTGACTCCAGAGGAGCAGACGGCGAGCAAGCTGAGACATGCGGCGGGAATGTATACCCCCCATATGGTTCAATATAAGCCACCATTGCCATGCTGTCCGTCCTGACCAGCACATGTTTCTGCTCTAAATCCGGTAAAAAAAGTGGTGGAGAGCCAGAAACACTGCCAACAGCTCTAGGCAGTTGATATGCCAATGCAGGCGGGGCCCGGACCACGAACCCGCAGCTGCATGCTTGTTGCACACGGCCCCACAGTCTGAGCTGGAGGCATCTGTCGACACAACAACATGCCTGGACACTTGCCTTAGGGGCACACTGGCCCGTAGAAAGCAAGATCCATGCAGAGACTAAGGGTGCGGCGACACAGCGAAGTGATCTGCACCCTGTGCGCAACCATGCGCCATGCCTGTCTGGGGACCCAATTGTGAAGCTCGCAATTAAGTGGTCTCATATGAAGCAAACCAAGCTGCGTCACAGCGGCTGCAGATGCCATAGGCCCAAAGAGCCTCTGAAATAACTTCAGTGGGACCACTGTGTTCCTGTCGTGCACGCTCAGACAGGAAAGCACCAGCCTGGCGTGCTCCTCTGAGAGGTGCGCAACCATGGTAATTGAGTGCAGCTCCATCCCGAGATAAGAGATCCTCTGTATGGGACAAAGTTTGCTCTTCTCTCGGTTGACAAGAAGCCCCAACTGGTCGAGGTGCCGGAGCACCATAACCAATTGATCCCGGGACGAGGCTAAAATCAGCCAATCAATGAGATAATTGAGTATGTGAATGCCCACGAGGCGGATGGGGCAGCAGAGAGAGCAGTTTTCCGAGCCCATCAATTACCTCACCGATCGCCTTGGATTGCTCCTTCACCGCCGAGAACACCTGGGTAAATTACCTGACGGTGTTTCTGAACAGGCCAGCCTGGGATATGAGAGCGTTAAGAAAGCGAGCTTTGTCAATGTCTCTCGTATCTGCCAGGTTTAGCCAGGTTTGGCGATCGTCTTCCCCAGGGCACAAGCAGCCGATTTGGTGGTCACGAGAGCGTAATAGATTGTCGTGCGGAGCTCAGCCAGCTTCTCCACTTGGTAGCGCTTCTCCACTTGGTAGCGTTGATGGGTGGCCATAACATGCAGAATGGATGCAGCCTGACCCGCAACAGTGTAGGCTCTGGCCGTGAGAGACTCAGATAACCTGCACATTTTGGAAGGGAGTTTGGATGGACCTCTCCAGGTGGAGGCGCCTTTCGGGCAAAGATTGAGCGCAATAGCGCGCTCCACCTGAGGAATGTTCCGCCGTCAAGGGTGGTGAGAGCGGGAGCGCACAAGGACTGACAGAGCAAACTGATGAAGATTGAGGAGTCTGCAGGCTTGAAGGTGATGGATAAGCCCCCACTGTAAAACTCAGGCCTGTCCGAGTGCTAACCGCTTGACGGGGGACAGCAGGGGTGAAGCACCCTAATGCAAGACTACGCCGCAACCTCAGTTGCGCAACAGTCAAGCCCGCGCAGTGAGGGCAAAAACTGTCTATGAGCACCTGCTCAACATGCTGGACCCCCAAACGTGTGATACAGTGCTCGTGCCTGTCATCTGGGCTGAGGAAACCACCGCATCCAGAAACACTTTGTCGGAACAATATCTTGAAAAAGACGCACTGCTCGACCATGTTGCTCTCTTTGGAATTCTGCGACCGTTAATTCTGCTCTTTTAGTGGAAACTGCTCTTTGTCTTCTCCCACACTGGTGATTAATGCTTTTCTCTTTAGAAGAAAAAGAAGGATGGCAGAAGGATTCTTCAGTCTCATGAGAGGCTCTGAAGCGAAATTCTAATGCTCACTTCTCAGCTGCCAGCTGATATATCTCACTAATGGCTAATCGCTGACAGCTGTGGAGCTAAGCTCCGCCAATTCATTTGGCATTCATTGGCCCTTCAGAGTGATTGGTTGCCTGGCGTACTCCCATAGTTTGTTACCAGACACACGTTGTAGTTTCCAAGAAGGGGAACTACATATCAACCAAAGCATCAGAAACACTCTTAATTTAATACTTTACATATAATAATTCAGTATTAACTAATTTAAACCTTAAATCTTATATCTTGAATATAATTGGATCTATTATACTTTGATTTAGTAAGTCTGTGAGTGCAAAAAATTCAATGTGGAATTATGCTCTTAGTTTTAACTTTTAACTAATGCTTTTATACTAATACTAATATACTTCAAATTAAGGGGAGTAAGGGGATGTAAGGGGAGCTATTCAATCCAGAGTCAACTTTTTACCCACTTAAAACTAGTAACTTGGGTCACATACTGTTTCTGGGGCTTTTGCAGATTAACATGCCATTGGAAATTGTTTTACATCTAACACCAAGGAATCCAGAACTGGCACTGCTAATAAACCTGATGTTGCTGCTGTCTTTGCAAACCACACATTTTTGAGCACAAACCTAAACTTTACATGCTACAAAAATCTGGTTTGTGTTAAATATGGTTATATGTTATTATGTGTTAAATATCCTTGTCTTTGCATTTCACACATTTTTAAGCACAAACCTGAACCTTACATGCAAAAAAATCTGGGTCGGGTCAAATATGGACAAACCAAAAAAAAAATTCAATAAAATAAAATATATAATCCAACTGTTGGGTTTGTCCATATTTGGCCCAGCATTGGGTTAACACTACCCAGCAGTTTCACAATGTAGTCTAAATAAACTATAAACAGTTCATGAACACTTTAACCTACAGGCCTAACCTGAATTAGCAAGTTGTTCACATAACTATTCCTCAAATATTCACACTTTTCCCCGTGTGACACATTTGCAGTAATCTGTTTTACTTGCTCTGCCAAACCCCAATTCATGTAATGATTTGCATCATTGTTAATACATATGGTTTATTTTTGTTCAGCAGACAAGAAAGTGTGAACATTCATTTACACTATAACACACTCATAAATTATGCACTGCAACATTTTTTGTGCATAGATAAGATCCCTTAATAATCTAAATTTGACTGTACATACTTTAAAAAGTAGCACTCATGCACAGTCTTGCCTCAGGTCTGAAAATATCCGGTACATTTTCACAAACTAATCTAAATCAATAACAACCGAGAACATTTTCTTATTTCTTCCTATTTTACAAGGCATTTCAATACCTGTGTGTAAAAAAAACCTTTACTCTTGTAGTCCTTCATGTATCATAATTGCTTATCTTGACATTTTAGGATTGGACACCTCATTTGTTCCCTCGCTGCTGTGATCCAAGCTCTAATGAAGCATGTTTTGCTAAAGCTCCACCATTTCTGTCAATGGGCTGTGGGGTGTTTGTGCTGAGCTGCATAGGGGCCATTATTATATGCTACTCATTACCATCAAGGATTCTCATTTTGTGCTGGCGTTAAGCTTTATTTGGTCTTGCAAATCTGACTTTGTGACCATCTGGTAGGGTTGTGGTGGGTGAAAGCCCTTTGTCGTTATGGAAAGACAAGTATAAAAATGATCTTCTAAAAGTTTTCTTTGCGACACGACTGGAAACAGATGGTCTGGGTGAAATAGTTGAAATACAGTTGATTCCTAACAAATCCCCGAAGATGACTGTAACTTATGACACCTTTTATTTGCATACAAATGCTGTTTAGATAATAGCATGAGGATGTGCAGATGTCTAAAGCTGGTGATCAAAACAAGCTACAGGCTCACTGGAACACGTGTCTGTAAACTCTAAAAAATGTATTTAGTAAACAAAGTTGAGTAAAATATTGAAAAAACTAAAATCGAGTTTTATACAATTGTAACTTGTTGGGTATAGTCAAAGCAGGTTGGGTTTATTCAAAGCATACCTGTACATAAATTACATGTCAGATTTCAATGACAATGACCTTTATTTATTTCATTACAAATTATTATTCAGCTCTTATTATTATCAGATAATGAAGAGTAACTCTGCATGGTTTCTAAACTAATTCTAAATTTCAATGTTTGCTTTACATATCTATCTCCATATCTATGGTTCATCAATGTAGTGAACTTACTCAGTAGCTCACAAAAATCTATTTCTTTTTTCAGCATTTTGTGTATTTGAACAATGTACATATTAACTGCATGACTTTTGAAATCTCTCACACTGAGGAACTTGTATGCAACTGGTACAGGAAGTTGAGACACTCACTGATGCTCTGGAACAAAAAACGGTGCAAAAAGAGCCAGGGGTATAAACCTTTTAGACATGATGAATATGTGTGCAGTTTTATTTTGTCTATAAAATATTAAATCATTTCCATGCAAAACATAACCGGAATAACATATATCAGGTTTTGGAAAAACGTAGGCACTAGGCAGAGTGACATATTTTCAATAAGCCTTAACTAATACTGTTAGTTACACTAGACAGTTGGGAGGTTTAGTGTAGTTAGTTTCAGATATGGTAAAGCATTAATCTTCAGCACCATTTATCGTCCATTTAACTTTAAAAGTGCTGAAACAAGAGCAGGAACAGACTAAATAAAATGTTT
>CAIGQW010006673.1:1612106-1632166 GCA_903798125.1 Danio choprae
ATATATATATAATTACTTTTTTCTTTTTTTATTAAGCCTACATTTATAATAACTTTACATTATTTGTGCAATTACATTGAAATTCCAACAAAAAATACATTAAAGTGTATTGATTTACCACAAATAATTTTCAGAACTTCTATAATTATAATATCTTATTAAACATTAGAAAGTATCATTACTTTCTATACATTATGTTCCTAAGTAGATCAAAAACATTGTGACATTCAGAAAACTGCATTTAAAAACATTATTTTTTACATATATATATTATATGTAAAATATATTTTCATCAAATTATAAAGCAGTTTAGGGGCCAAAATGTCCAGTACACATTATTTTATTTCCATAAATACTAGAGTAAAGGGACTAAGCCGAAAAGAAAATGAATGAATGAATGAATGAGTACTAGAGTACGCTAAAGTGCACTTTTTTCCACAAGGGACAACTACACATTAATCTTAGTTCAATCATCCATAAAACCTGCAACACATTCACCCACTCAAAAAGGAAATGAACTAAAGCCAATCTGTGCATTTTCTGGCCATTTACCAGTACTTTCCAAAGGAGTTTCACTAATACCCACAGTGCCACTCTTCTGTAACAGTGGGAAAGCAAAGCGCTCCGTCTTCCAGCTTCGATCTGAGCCCCCGTGACCGTCCATTAACCCCGCTTCCCAGGTCTCCTTAATACCACTCTGGAGTTCTTCATTTACCCATAACAAACCACGGATTATTATTGTGCAGTAGATGGACTCCTGGACTGGAAAATTACAAACTGCAGCCTCCACTGCCTTTCCATTCAGACTGGTCATGTAAACCTGGGAAATGGCTCTAATCAAGGAAGGGATTATTTCTTTTATGAGCGAAAACTCTAGCAAGGCCTAGTGATGCTAGATAGAAGACGAGGCCGGGTGTTGGCGAATTAGTCTTTTGTTTGTGCGTGTGTCATCACTGTGTGTGCGTCCATGTAATTTCTCTGTCATCTGAACGTACATTTGAATATAGTACATGACAGTCTTTTGTCAGCACTAAGGCAAGACACGTCTCAGTGATGTGGTTGGTAATTATGGTAGAATACCACACAGAGAGTCATGCTTACACTTACTGACACACATAAACAACAAATCACACATCAGGGTTTTCCTCGCTCGCTTTAATTGTTTAATTTCCCTCCACCAGGCACAGTTTGTACAATGGCTCCATTTGGTGGAGTCCCATATGATTGCTCCATGGTCAAGCTGAGAAGATTATCTCATGTCTGTTTAATGGGAAACTCAGCCATCTGCTTGTGTGTGTACATGTAGATCATCTCAGTGCAGCGCTTGCTTCATTTTACAAGCTAATAGCTTCAGCACCACACAATGACCTTGAACCTTCATTTCAGAAGCAGAGACCATGAAATGGCTTAGCCACTTTTTTTTTTTCTTATCGACCAGTAATCACCAAGGATTAAAATATATCTTTGCAGTTGTAGGCATAGTATAACATGCCGTATGAAAAATAATGAGGCACTAAGAAAATATTAGACATGAACCTAGAAAAATAAAATAAAATAAAATTAAATTAAATAAAATAAATGCAGTATTCAATGTAGTTAAAATGTGTGCGTGTCTCAATCACCTAGCTAGCTTCCAAGGGTGAATCAGTAGCTTGTGTACACAAATTCAGTCACTTTTAAGGGCAGTGATTAAATTAGTTCACTACATATTGGGATACTGACATGCGTGTGACATAAGAACATCCTCCTCGTACACCATCAAAACATGTCATTTCTATATAACAGCAGAACTAATATTTTTTCATATATTAATTTGGTAATTTATTCTTTAACTAGCTAAATGATTTGATCATTTCATATCAACAACATTAAACACTTAAAAATGTTTGCTTTGTTGTTCTTAACCTGTCTAACTATGTTTGTTCATGTTAAACAATAAATAACTTTTTATTTTAAAAAAAGTCTCTCTTTTGTAATTATGTTTGGTGATTTGGTTGTGAACTTCCATTAAGAGAGCATAATGAGCATTGATGCATCCTGATTTTCACAGTATATTGTGGGAATTATATTGTGTATAATTATACACAGTATATTGTGGGAACTGAGCAAAAGTTTCAGTGCACTGGAATAATTTTGCATTTGAGTCAGAACTTAAAATGGCTGACTCCCAATCAGTGCCCTGACTTCTGACCAAGGGAGCTGATTCTGTTTCCCAAATTATATTCCTGTCTTCCTTGTTCCTGCTTTTTATTGATTGTCATAGTTTTACTCCTTGTATCATGAATTTATTCACAAGTTCTTTGTTTTTTACATTAAAACTCCAGGTGAATTCCAATATGGAATTCCTGCTGAAACATCTCAAGACTGATCAGTGGAAACAGAATGTACCTGAGCTCAATTTAGAGCTTCATGGCAAAGGCTGTGAATACTGATGTTCATGTGATTTTTCAGTTTTTTTTGTTTTTTTTTTAATATAAATTTGCAACAATTTCAAAAAATATTTTTTCACATTGGCATTATGGGGTATTGTGTGTAGAGTTTTTTAGGAAAAAAAATGAATTTAGGGCCTCACAGTGGCGCAGTGGGTAACACGTTTGCCTCACAGCAAGAAGGTCGCTGGTTCGAGCCTCCGCTGGGTCAGTTGACGTTTCTGTGTGGAGTTTGCATGTTCTCCCTGTGATGGCGTGGGTTTCCTCCGGGTGCTCCGGTTTGCCCCACAAGTCTAAAGACATGCGGTACAGGTGAATTGGGTAGACTAAATTGTCTGTAGTGTATGAGTGTGAATGGGTGTGTATGGATGTTTCCCAGAGATGGGTTGCAGCTGGGAGGGCATCCGCTGCGTAGAACATATGCTGGATAAATTGACGGTTCATTCTGCTGTGGCGACCCCAGATTAATAAAGGGACTAAGCCGAAATGAAAATGAATGAATGAATGAATGAATAAATTAATTTAATCCACTTTGGAACAAGGCTGTATATATATATATATATATATTTATTAAAAAAAATTTCTTGTAATACTTTTACTTAAATTTATATTTTGAATGACGACAGACGATGAACATCTTTCTGCAGGTTTAGAATTTGATTGTGCTGGTAAAAAAAATTGCTTAACCGGGTTTGGATGTTTTAAACATGCATTTTATGTTAAATATTTAACAAAAACCAACTGTGTGTACCTACTTGCTATTAGTTTTTAGGCGTTTTTGCGCATTTGAGATGGTTTTTGGACAGTTTGGGCTGGAAACATTCAAGTGTGTCTTTTTAACATTAACCGCCATTTTCTTGTTGTAATGTTGTGGTGTGTGTTTGTCTGAGGTTCTTCTCAGATATCTGCTTCTTTTGTGAAATTTGTATTTGCAGACTTCAAAAAAATGTTTTTAGTATTAAATGAACCATGGTCCATTAGTGGAAGCATTAGTCATCCTGATTAATTAAAGGTAAGTAACGTCAAATATGGGGACAGCACGGTGGCTCAGTGGTTAGCACTGTCGCCTCACAGCAAGAAGATTGCTGGTTTGAGTCCCGGCTGGACCAGTTGGCATTTCTGTGTGGAGTTTGCATCTTCTCCCTGTCTTAGAATGGGTTTCCCCCAAAGACATGCGGTATGAGTGCATTGAATAAACAAAATTAGCCGTAGTATGTGTGTGTGAATGAGAGACAACTTCAATATTTAAGTTCACTAAACTTAAACATTATAGTTAGATGTTAGTAGATAAAAAAAATTGCTCTTCCATCAAGTGTTGTGTTTATATTTATGCTTATGTTTACTTACGTAGCACCCATTGGTCCATTTTGGTCCACTTTATGTCCACAAATATATCAGAATGTCAATAATGCTTAACTTGACTTGACTTGAACATATTGCTTGCTAATGTGAAGAAACGTTAGCCTCTACACACTTGAAATATTTTTGTAAAGGCAAATTTTAGTCATCTGTTATTATGCACAATTGCCATAATAGTCAGAGAATCTTTAATCACCAATATAGGAAATCCTCCAATGATTAGAAGAAGCCAAAACAATAATAATAATAATAATAATAATAATAATAATAATAATAATAATAATAATAATAATGTGAGGAGGGGGCGTTTTTGTATGTTTTTATATGTTTTTAGCTTAAACCTCCATTGGTCTCATAAAGCTTGTTATGTTTTCCCAGCGTTCTCTGAGGATATAGAAGTGAGAAAATTTTTATTTTCACTTTTCAGACTTTCCTGGCTTTTAGTCCATTTAGCACACAGCCAAATGTAAGCCCTGTCTGGGAGAGGTGAGAAAAAGCAAGTCCTTTCCCAGGGAAGAAAAAAAAAAGAAAAGAAAGTTTACACATAAAACCCTCTGGGAGTGGAAAAAGTTGAGACGTTAAGGCTAGCCACTTTAGCAATTCATTATCCTTTAAATCTCAGAACGTCCCACCTGCTAATTAATTTAATGACATTAATATGTCGTTACAAAGGCGAGAAAGCTTTTGGGTAGGAAAGAAATTAGGAGGAAATGAAGAGAGGGGGAAAAAGTGAAAGAATAAAGGAGTAACCTCTGGAGTGTCGTGGCTTAAGGCAACCTTTCCTGCAGCCGTGCAATTCACGGTGCATGTAATTAGACAGGGAGAAGGAGACTTGTATGACTCCTTCATTTAATATCCTGATCTCCGGCTGTGCATATGATGTATGTCAGACAGGTGGAAAGAAGGCGAAATAGAGAGGAAAACGTACTGTGAACAGGCTAAATTAAGATTTATTTGAGCATACCAGGGGGTTGGTTGAAATCCATTTAGATATTCAATGGCTGATTCTGCGCCTTGGAGTCACCCTTGCAGATCATATTAAAATCCAGACCGTGCCACTTTCACTTCATCTACTTGAGAGACATATCAGGTTTGCTGGCTCGGACCATGCCGAGATGTCTCAAAAGTCATCACCGGCTTAATTCAATAAGCCTCTGATTCTTCATCTTGGAGATATTGCTGATGAATGATCGCTTCTGCTGTGCGAAACTGTTTGGTCATTCTTCACATGAGAGAGTAAACGTATTAGAGGAGAACCTGTAAAATAGCTGAAGCATAACAATGGGCTGAGGTTGCATATGGGTGATAGATGCTTGCCTGTGTTTTCATAGATCAAATGGACGTCTAATGGTTTAGCATTGCCACAGAACTTTGAGCAGTGTACTCTGAGAATCAATCTGCCGAACCCCTGATGTGACGATTTATCTGTTTTGGGATGAAATGGTCTTGAGAAACACTTTATTTTCTCTTGTGGAAGCTTATCGACCTGTTGTTTTGTTAGGAGGAGCACGATCACTGGAGGTTTCCTCAAACATTTTGCTGATTTGAATTGTACTGTCACCTCAAACTAGTCATGTACCATCTCTCTGTTTATTGTGTTTGAGTGTGGATTGTTCATCCAGATTCTTGCCTGTGACCTTCAAAGAATAAAAAAGGTTCAACTGTGTGTTGTGAGGTGATGACAAAGAGCGCGTTTTCTCTCCTCTTCCCATTATGATTTGTGGTTTAAAGCTTACACTGCACACATTCACGGTGACTTGATGTGTCAATGTGCTTCAGAGGCATCCTTGAGCAAGGTTTGATTGAGATCTTCAAAATCCTATGAACAAAGAGAGCGATAGAGGAAGAGACACAGATTGGTATAGACGAGAAGACAACAATTCTTTATATTCCACACACAACCCATGACCCGAGGATAGGTATGGACATAGTCTTGCCCACATAGTGTTGAGAGAAGAGAAAAAAAAATAAAAGAGAGAAAAATAACTTTGTCGATGATATGTGACATTGCAGGGGGCAAGGAACACCTTGGATATATACAAGTGAGTGTGTGTTTGTGTGTTTTGTTTACCCATTGATTGAATTCTTTTTCGAGCCCTTGAATTTTCTGGCAATGGCCTCAGATCAATAGAAATAACGGGTTATATGAAGCTAGTACTGGATGTTTTGAATATTTCACCATAATTAATGCTATTCTTGAATCAAAAAGGAAAGAAAAAAATATACACCTGTAAACACACAAGTCTGAATAGATAAAATTACAGAGAGAGAGCTTCATTCTCCCATCAAACAGCATGTCTGTTTTACTGTGTAATCCATTAACATAGGTCCATTTAGGAGTACATGCAGGTTTTTGTTGAAATGAAAGAGTAATCACAACTGTGCTGACATAGAACCTGCATCACTTTAAGTGTGATATTGCATTTATACAACAGTTTGAATGCATAAGTAAATAAATAATAACACTGCAGTGTCTTATAAAAAGTGTGTGCGGCACTACATTTTTTTTTCTGTCATGGTTTCATATCTTGACAGTATAACAAATGAGCCCAAGCCTCCGTTACTAATTTAGAGCTAGAAACGAGCTAAAGCTGAGTTGCTTCACTGAAGTTTTATGCTTAGTGTATTATGTAGAGTACAGTTTTATGAGTGAGAGATTGACTAAGCAAGTGGTTAAAAGCCAGTGTGTGGTAACTAACACAAAGATCTAGAGTGAGTACCAAGTGACTTTACAGTCTTACCTGATCACAGATAATCAATCAGTTTTACTGACCTTTCATTATGTATATTACACAAAGGCGTTATCTTAACACTTTATATGGCACTCATTAATATAACTATTGGAAAGGTTTTACAGGGGGTTATTACAAGGCTTTCAAACTTTTATGACTTAAAATAAATAAATCAATAAATAATTATAATCTAATTAATGTCAACAAAGTTACCATATATGGTTCTTGACATGATTAGAAGGGTCAAAGTTTTACAAATTGATCATATTAATTATTTTAATGAATTCTTCAGATACAATTAGCAATAGCAAGTTTACAAGTTGAGTGTAAACTGGAAAGTGCAGTGTGAGCTATTACACACACACGAAAAAAACCAAAAAACTTTTCAGATCAGAGCTGTCATGGATGCACAAACAGTTGCAAATGCACTTGCTATTAAAACAATGTGGCACAAAACATGAAAATTATACCTGTGCCAGGCTAAAACTAGTAAAAACATTGACACTGCATAGCATCGGGTGGATAATAGAGACCCTTATCTCTGAATATCCTACACAAACCCCTTTTTTGCATTTGGCCATTCAAATCACGGCAAAATACAAAAAAATATATAATAATAAATCATCATCTGTCATTTATTTGACAGATGTTCAAATTCAAAGCGACTTTCATCACTTCATGCGTTCCCTAGGAATCAAACCCA
This sequence comes from Danio choprae, assembly GCA_903798125.1. NCBI lineage: Eukaryota > Metazoa > Chordata > Actinopteri > Cypriniformes > Danionidae > Danio > Danio choprae. The sequence continues at coordinate 1,619,330 of CAIGQW010006673.1, forward strand.
TGACCTTGGTGTTGTTATTACCATGCTCTACTGTTTGAGCTATAGAAAATGACGCTTTTAACCACACACCAAAATCACAGTTTGAGCCATCCTTCAAAGCATGCTGATATTGGTGGGCACTTGTCAGAGTTTAGTAAAAATCCACTGGATGGTTCCTCTCCAAGGAAAACAACCTTAAGAAGACAAAAAGGACAAATGTTACGCTTCTCTGGGCTGTCTCTTTCAGGTTATATCAAAGACAAAGCAAAATCCAGATTGTACAACAAGAGACTAGTAGGGGTGAAATGGCGGTGGTGTGACAAAACTAATATGATTTTTCCTTTGTAAATGAAGAAAGCATGCAGTGATGTGATACCACTGTCTGTGGAATATCCATGCTGATGAATACTGAAAATGCAGGAGTCCTAACATAGAGCCCTGTTGACTGCTTCATGTTTACAGCTTACTGTACATAAATTTAACACTGAAATGTGACATTATCTTTTACAACACACCCACATAAGTGCTGAAAGTGTAATTGTAAGCATATACATGACAAGGCTTTTGACGGAAAACATTTAAAATGCTGCAATATGCACCGATGAGACTCAAGCATGCACTTGCTTTCGGCCTTGGAATACGAGGGTAGTGTGTGTAACATTTTCAGTTGTTCACACACCCAAAAGAGATGCCTGGCCAGATTTCTTTCAGCTGTACCTCACAGGCAGCAAGTGTGACTAAGTGACAAACCGGCTTCGTTGCGCAGAGGTATTTTGTATATTTCCCTTCGTCTCTCCTGTCTTTTTCCCTCTCCCGTTTCAATCCATTCCTATCTCTGTGAAGAGTGCTGTCACGTTTTCTTTCTTTCATTTTCAAATCCCCACATCACATCAGTTATTCTAAACGCCGGTCAGACGAAAGAATGATTTGCTCTTTCTCTCCCTCTCGCTCTCTTTCTGCAGTCACAGTTGTCGGTGGTAATCTACTTCTACATCCCCCTCCTCATTCTCTCTGATTGAAAAACCACAGCACATAAGACATGAAAAGCTCAAAGACTACATTAAGAGCTCGCTGCAGTGTGTTTCCTAGTGCTGAACGCTAAATGTCCCTGAGAGAGTATGCAGGCATGTGCAGTCATGGGCCTCTGCTCTGAAGTGCACATCCCTATTAATTGCCATTCATTTTATATTATCTCAGAGCGTGCCAGTGCCACTGGTGAAACTGTGAATGGTCCTCAGAGATGCATTACTGCCGAATCCCCTTCAAAAGCAATTACATTTTACATCTACGTTTATCTAAGTTAATGCTATTGTGGGTATATATTTAAAATGCTGAAATCACAAAATTCTCAAATAAGCCAAATCATTGAAATTCTACTAGCAATGGCTGCATTGAGATGAACGGCTTGTGCTGAGAATACAAATATCAGAAAGTCATTTCATATCTCGGTCCCAAGGGAGAGTGTTTTCCACTGGGAGGTGAGTGGTAGTTTTTAACCTACTTTACCTCCTGCAGTAAGGCATGTGTTGCACACTGTAAGCTCCAGTGGTTCAGAGTGAGAGAGAGAGAGGAGGGGCTGCTCTCTGTCAAGATCACAGTCTGGAGAAGTGTGAAGTGTACAAACAAAGAAAGCCTGCATGGCTATGATTATCTGACCAGGGGTGAGAAAAAAAAGACAAGGAAGAAAAGTAGCAAAGACACAAGGTAAAAAAAAAAAAAAAGAAAGGTGACAAAAGGTGCATTCACACTACTGTTGTCATGATGACAAAATGTTGACTTCGATACGATATGTAAATTGAATTAAATATAATGATACCAATACTAAATCTACACTACAGGATACAAAAAAAGAGAAAAAATTATTGAATATAACTACCTTTATGCAATAAACACCAAATGTTTGGTGTCAGCTGAAGCAAAGTAGAATCATTTAAAATAAAGTAAAATAAATATTTAAATAATACAAAAACTGTATAAATTACTATTAGATTATTAAATTAGTTTAAGTATATTTTGTCACTAGTCCAGCTGACCTGTTTTGACATAAACTTGTTGCAGCTTTTTAACAATTCACTAGAATGCACATGATGTTCACACTGCAAGGCTTAGTGCTCAAATCAGATTTTTTGCATAGCTGTTCAAATTGTTGTTATAAATGTGGCCAATATCAGATTTCTAGTATGAACAGATCATGGTCCTAAACTGACCCGCATGCTCAAAAGTATAATTACGGACAGCACAAAATGTCTAATTACGCACACAATGTGTAAACTGTATGAAGTAAGCACGTTGTCCCTTTTCACAGACAACCGTGGTGTATTTTATGAACTGCAAAGGGTTGTTCTGCTACTACTAATGTGTATTTCAGTATTTGAAACCTAAAATAAGGTCTCTTCTCATTGAAAACACTGATCATTTGTGATTTTGTACGCGTCTTTCTGACCACCGGTGTGGTGTACTCATCAAGGGTTAATGAGCAGCTGCAGATTGAACTGTGAAGGCAGAGTTTTCATGTTCATATCATTTTCATATCATAGTCTTTCATATTTGGTTCTGTTAATGTATTAATTATTTAAGTGCAATACAGATATTTTGTGTAGGCCTATGTGTTTTATTCATTTTGTATATGCAATTTCATTCATTTTCATATCGGCTTAGTCCCTTTATTAATCTGGGGTCGCCACAGCGGAATGAACCGCCAACTTATCCAGCATATGTTTTACGCAGCGGATGCCCTTCCAGCTGCAACCCATCTCTGGGAAACATCCATACACACCCATTCACAATCATACACTACGGACAATTTAGTCTACCCAATTCACCTGTACCGCATGTCTTTGGACTTGTGGGGGAAACCGAAGCACCCGGAGGAAACCCACGCCAACACAGGGAGAACATGCAAACTCCACACAGAAACGCCAACTGACCCAGCCGAGGCTCAAACCAGCGATCAGCGACCTTCTTGCTGTGAGGCGAACGTGCTACCCACTGCGCCACTGTGAGGCCACTATATGCAATTTGTATGGCGATATTTGTTTATGCTATATCTAATTGAACAATATTTTTAAAAGGTTTATGATTGGTTAACAAGCACCAATTTTGCATTCAATGTTTTTTTGTTTCAAAATGAACAACCAACCTTTTATGGTAAAGGATTTGCCCTCTGTGCTATTCTACTATGCTGCTGAGGAGTAGATGATGTTTGCAGCACAGAATGATGACGCATGCCGATCGAAGATTGAGTAAAAGTCACATGAAATCCTACATAACTGTTCACACTGCGATTGCATTGCAAAACATCAGATCTGTATCTGATTTAATACTACATATGAAAGTGGCACAAATCTGAATTGAAAAGATCAGATTCCATGCGGTTTGAGCTGTTCACACTGTCAAAACAAAAACAGATCTGAGTCACATGAGGGCAAAAAAAATCTGATTTTGGCTACATTTGCATGCAGTGTGAACATAGCCTATAATGCACATACTATGTTTCATTAACTTAGATTTTTTTTTTAATAACTTGTGAACTTTTTCTGAGAGTTTTCTGAAAGCTACGGCTTGTACCAACTGACCGCTGCACCTCTTGTACCTTGTAGCATTGTACCATCCCAAAAGCCACAAAATCAATTGCAAGGATTTGACATGCACAATCACACCAGTGAGAACAGAATAGGCTGGTCACACTGGTATGATTAGAACATTCAGTGCATTGCGTGATCAACTGAGAAGGGTCTGGCTGCAGACCGGTTGCACATGCAAGCTGAGACTACATGCAATGCTTTTCATGCTTACACCTTACTTACCCTACCCCTCACAGTAATGTCACTAGCTCTATTCAGTGCATGTATCTGAGACTACAAGTCTGAAATTGCATGTCTCAGCTTGCATGTGCTAGTCTGCAGCCAGATATTGCCGGATCAACTGCTAAATTCAAATCTTCTTTCCCTCTATGACTCAAAGAAAAAGGACATGCTGTAGTGCTTTCTTGTTAAAAATCACTATTTATCAATGTTACCACAGACAAATAACATGTATTTCAGTTTGCAGGGATTTAAAACAACATTTATGATTTCAAAAATACATTTCGAAATCTACAGAGATGGCTATAATAATAATTTTACACATAATCCAAGATAGTTTCATTCTGAAAACGCCCTATATACATTTCTAAAGATCATACATTATGTAGCCAGAAGTACGTATCACTGCATTTCGTCTTTAAAACGAACGTGATATGACACTGTTCCTTTTCACGCTAGCAGCTGACCACTTACCTTCGTATAGACGGCTTTCTCGCTGTTACCAGTTTATTCAGTGGCTCGCAGTGTACGGGGTTCCAGAAAGCAAGTAAGACAAAAACAAAAGCCAAAAAAATTAAATACACAAGTAAATAACAGGGTAAGAATGTCGGTCAGTTGGTCAGTCAGTCATTCAGTCAGTCGACAGCAGCCTCTGGTGGATTTACACGAGAAGAGCAGGCGCAAACGACACTCGTGAGAGAAATTTGAGATCTCAAAAAGCGTACACAGCGGCCTCTGATGGATTCGTGAAAACAAAAACTGCAAATAAATAGTATTTAGCACTGTCCAGAAATGTATATAGGGCTACGTTTTCAGAATGAGCCTGGGTTTACATAATCAGATACACACTGTTTATTCTATTTTTCTACCAGAAAAAAAATACTTTCATAAAATTTGGGAGAAGTTGATGAATGAACATGTTGCAAATCCAGCAGCTCTGATCGTTCCACTAACATGACTATGCCCATCACTGATCAGATGAAATAATCAGAATATCAGATACATCAAAATATAATTAGGTCATTTGTAATATTTGCAGGAAAGGGAAAAAATTTACAAAACAAATCCAGAAATCAAGGAGGCTGCAGTGTGTCAGGTGACAAAGTTGATGCATTGCCATGGAAACATTAAAGAGTTGCATTATAAAGTATGGTCACATTAAAAAAAAACTTACCAAGGGGGTCTGTGGAAGTATTTTTCCACATCCTGGTGAAATGATTTGCTAAAATTCTGACAACTGAAGATGCAACATATTTTTCCTCAACACTTAATTGTTTAATTGCCCAACAGTAGCACTCCCTATTTATTTGCATCAGACAATTTCAAATAAACAATTCATGTTTCTGAGAAAACATTCTGAATCATTCTGGTTGTGCTTCACATAGGTGTGCTTCACAGTAGGAGAGACACCCTTTCCTCTCCATGTGCACCAGACACCTTCTTATAAACACTTCATTCAATTTTATGCTGCACACACGTGAGATGGCTTGCCAAACACCCTGTAAGAATCTTTATTCTTCCTCATGATGTGCACAATAAACAAGGACTCGATAAAACAAATAATAATGATATAAAATAACATAACAATTATATACTTATGTCAATTATACTACATAGTTTTGCTCTCTGATGATGTGAAGCGTTATAACCTTGTTTGTAAATGTCACTTTGTATGATTTTAATCTAATTTCCATAGCTGCCCTTGATTAAATATTTTCCTGATCGAGAAATAGTCATTCATATTAGGCATATTTGTTGACTAATCAAATGATTATTTTACACCATATAAACCTTTTAAATCATATTAATGATCCCTTATTTGCCTAGACAGCACAATTAGCACTGAAACATGTATACCAGGTGATATTCACAGTATTAATTTCACTATCTGGCGAACATTAATATTAAGACAAAGATATTAAAATCTGTTTAATAGACAAAGTCAATATTTCAATGAGTTAAATAGTTTAATTTACAAAGTAATTTTGTTTTAACATTAATTGTGTTTTAAAGATGTGGAAATTGAATGGGGAAATAGAAAATGTATTAATTGTTTTATTTGGTTATGTTTATTGCAAAGTTTAAAAAGGTAGAAATCATAAAACAAAAAATAGTTACCCCATTTAACAATTCCTTCTCTCCAGTGTCAGTACAGGGTATGCATTCATGAGCTATGAGCACTGATAACAAAGCACAGAAACTGTTGAATAACTATTTCCCGTAGCTTAAAACTATAACAATTCAATCACTGAAGGCATACGGCCTGTTTTCATTCACCTGTTGTCATTAAAAATGTTGCATGATTGAGAAGACATTCTTCCAACATTTAGCTGCTTATTTATTTATTTATTTATTTATTTTTTATCCTTGGCCATTGTAAGTTCATGAATGAAAACATGGTCAATAACAGTGGTCTTTATTTAATAATAAAAAAGTCTACATTCTTGACCTCTTCTACTTCTTCCTTTGATTTGCCTCTACCATTTCAGCACATGTCCTTCTTGCTTCTTTCCTTTACCCCAACTGTTGACCTTGATTATTTCCTGTTTGTCCTGCCATTGTTAGAAATAATAACACTGTGTTGCGCTCTGTCTATATATACTTGCCAACTGAATGTTCAGATCAATAGAATAATTCCTTTGGACTCACAGCGTACCATTCAGTGCGATTTTTGACATGAAGAAACCTGTCATCAATAGTCAGATGCTATTGAAATTGTATTTCAGTACATCCGTTTTGATTATTAAATGACATTTGCTCTCATGTCTCTTGTTAGCAACTTTGTTGTAATAAAGTATCCAAACATAAAAATGTACCCACCACTTACTCAAAATCAAGCATTTTCATGCCTGTATTAGTTTATTTTTTTAACAAAAAATAAGCTATGTTGAAAAATGTTAGAAACCTCTAACCATTTACTTCAAAGTCAAAGGTTACATGTTTCAAATAATTTAGAAAAAAAAAACCTCAAACAAGTTACAAGTAAAGATTGAGTAAATGATGCCAGAATGTTCAGTTTTTGGGGCTAAACTACCCCTTTAAGGTTATGAGAAGAATAGCTAGAGAGTACTGAGTCCAACTGCTTTACAAATACATTCAATTTAAAGAACTTTGTGCAAACTTTTTAAAGAACTGTGTGCTTGACACAACCCTCTGATTTTAAATAGCTATAAAAGTCTAAAGTAAGGTCTAAAGTAAAAATAATACCATACAATGTCAAAATTATACCTAAATACCATTTCATTATGATGACAAAATTGCCATGCTCATCATATCTGCATATTGACTTTGTTAGATTTAAAAAGAGATACCATGTGCATTAAAAGTAACGCCAGTGAGTCCTGTCTGTGACAAATTAACTAAAAATGTAGACGTTTTTTTACAATATACTATTTTTATAATAATTACTAAACTAATAATTACTAATTACTAAACTGACCAATCAGCCACTGGATCTATGTCTATGTTTATGATTGAGTGGAAATCAGCTTTCAGTATCACAGCAGTGCTTCATCAAACCAGCTGAAGGGAGGTGGGATATTATGGGAGATAAAAGTGTGCGTCTTGTGTACAGAAGAACAATTATCAGTATATATATATCATGTTTTAAAAAATTATTAATTTAGTTCTTTTGTATTATTATTATTATTATTATTATTATTATTACAAATAAACAAATAAATAAATAAATAAATAAATACATTATTAACTGAAGCTGAAGCTGAATCATCAAATGCAAGCCTCCTGCAGTGATCTTAACAGAGGGACAGAGAGGGGTGAACATGTTCTGGTCTGAGAACATTCGAGAACAGGCACTGAATCAGAACTTCCACTGAGCTGTTCCATAGACTGATTCAAACAGTAATGTGCTCCCTAAGGTGCGTATAGGAGAGGACACAAGACAAGGCAGCAAGTCCTTGAACAAAGCCTGGAGCAACACCTCTATCTACTTCCCCCTTTCCTTATCTGCAATCATGGCTACTTTTGAACTCGTTATTACATCTGTGTCAAACTAGCAATCTTCTTTAAAATGCTTTCACTTGCATCCTAAAAAGGGTTTTGCCTGTTCAAATATTTTCTAAACAGTTCTTAAATAAAGGGTGTGAACTTAATGTGTAGTAACTGCAGATTAAGCCAGCACTGCTGATCACATTCTTCAGATAAACAGGTAAATAAGAGCACATTTAATTGTGACCCACCCTGACAGGCTTTGAATCACGCATTATTTTACAATTCAACCTGACAATTCATCTGATTTTCAGGCCAGGCAATTTAACTGTAATTTATTCCACTCTGATACAAATGATCTTCAAATGCAATCCATGTTTTCCAGAGGTAACACCTAAATTACAGCTTTGATTTGCTCAATAACACAGCAACAAGGCAGTGCGCGCAGAATCAATACACTTTTGCTGGCTGCAAATTGAAGACTATAATCGGTTCTCGGGAAGCACTGGGATGTAATGAAGGTATAAAGTTACAAGAAAAAAAGAAAAAAAAACATCAGTCATATGTGTGAAGTTAAAACTGGAAAAAGAATAATAACAATAAGCATATACTAAACAACAAACTCGAGATCTTGATTTAAGTGCCTGAGTAAACATTCTTGAATACCTTTATTTGTATTCATGACTCTTATTTTGGTAATGTACCAATAAGTTATGCAATGATATTAGTTGTTTGAGGTGTTCAAGAGCCTTTGATCATTCACTCTCAGAAATAAAGGTACAAAACCTGTCAAAAAGGTACACTTTTGTACCTTATTGGGCCACATACCTGTATGTACCTTAAAGGTACATATTAATACCTAAAAAGTACAAATGTGTACCTCATAGTACCTTAGGGTGTACTCACACTAGGCTATCCGAACCGTGCCTGAGCGCGTTTGACCCCCATTTCCGGTTCGTTTCACAAGTATGGGTGCTCCGAATTGCACCCAGTTCAGTTGTGTAAGAATGAAAATTATCATATGCATTTGTTTATATGGCAAAAGATGTCTTTTTCACCAAGAAGCTTCATACAGATTGCAAAGGCAGTTACTGATAAGATCAGGGCCTGGTGTGTGGACTTTGGGGGTTTTACGATGTGGTCACATGTTGATTGGCCAGTTTGTATGTCTCAGCATTTGGGCTTTGGTCACATGGTCAAGAAAGATACAAAATAGTTGGTAAACTTTGCTCTGGCTTTTTGTCTGCTCTGTGCTTTCCCTTCTCTGCTCCTCTCCAGCTCTGGAGGCTATCTTCTCTTACTCTACTGCTATCAGGCTATCTATGGGGCCTACTCTCTTTGTCTCTCTCTCTCTCTCCCCTGTCTCTGCCTCTCTCAGGTAACTTTATCTTATATTTAAGCTGGGTACAATTTATGTCATATGTTTTTCCATCATTTCATTTTTAATCATTTTATACAGTTATTTTTGTAACTAACTCAGTTGTAACCATAGAGAATTACTGTCATTAAATCATTTAATTTTTAAGTATTTGTGAATTACTTTTGATTTACATCAACACTTAATTGCTCCATATTGCAATACAATACAATTACATAACAGCAACGCTCTCCCACATTTTTAGCTATTAATACTGCCTTTATTTCCGTTTTTGGTATAAGATTGCAGACGGATGGTTTGACTAGAAATGTACAGTTTTTCTCCATCATACTGATAACTTTTTAGTCATTCGGCAAACTACAGTTCGAACCGCTGTAGTTAAAAATACCATTCCTTACAGTTGGCTGGCCCTGGCCTGGTTGGAAGAAGTGTGCCAGAGTGCGGTTTGGTTGGGCTCAGGTCTGGTACGCTTGTAGTCTGAGTACAAATCGTGCCTGAGTGTGAAACTGATGACGCAACACTGATGATCACTTTTAAGGGACTGTTTCATATGGATTATGAATCATTCTTAATTTTCAATGAACACGAACTATCATAGTTTATTAAAGACGCAAACCTCTTGTTGCACGTGAGCTGAAACCTTCAGCAAACCTCCTAATACGTGCAGCACAATGGTTTTATGAAAGTTTAGGAGCATCAAAAGTGCTGGATCTTTTCAGTAAAAGATGTAACTTTGTCACTGCATCACAAACGACTTAAAATAATACAAAACAATAGAACTAAAGCAATCTCCATTGTACTGAGTAAGATCGCTTTTCATCTGTTTAACTGAACAGTTGCATCATTGATGATGATTGAAGCGTGCTCAAGCTCAGAAGGTAAAATGCAATGTGAGTGCAGGCTGAGGGGGAGAGGGGAGCGGGGGGGGGGACGACAATGCAACCGTGCCTAGTGTGAGTACGCCCTTACAGATACAAAGGTTTACTCTAAAGGTACCAATGTGTATATTTAAGGTACAAAAGTGTACCTTGTGAAAAGCTACCAGCCCTGTGACAGGTTTTGTACAGTGTGTTGTTTAAGCTCATCTAAATTGCAGAAACTAAACTACTGCTTTACATCAGGCCTAAAATCTGATTGATCAATGCTGGGCTCAATTTGTTTTATAAAGGTAAAGTTCAAAGTGCAACATATATTTCCTAAAATAAAATGAAACTGGAATAAATAAATCAAAATACCTTTCATGTATATTACCTTTCAGAAATGTTTGATTAAAACTACTAATAACAACTGTGTAGTTGTCATGGTGGTTGTGGTATTCACATCACAGCTGCAGATCAGTCCTGAAAGTTAGTCATCAAAACTGTAATATTTACTATAGAGATATGTTTATGGATTTGGGCCCAGTGGTAATTTTGCTGTTATTAGACACTTTCACTGACACTGTTTAATGTAAATTATTGGTTAAATAATAATTAACAAATATGTATTATTACATTTAGCTTCATATTATTCATGTAATTAAATGGATAGTTGACCTATAAAAAGAAAAAGAAAAAAAGAAATGAACTACACCATTCGAGTAACCAAGTCCCTTTCAAACAAAGTCAATTCCCTGGGTGTTTATTTGCAATCCCACAGGGCTGCTATTTTGAGAATGCAAGATTACCTACTATCTATTTGAATGTGAAAATACTGAAATCCCTCTGCTTTTCAAACTCACATTTAAATAACATTTCAAATCATCAACAAAATCTTGCATTAACTTGTTTTCATAAATTGTGTGTCTTGTGCTGGAATAGTATTCAAATAAACACACAGCTGCATTTCAGGTTGATCCAGCCATCCTGCTGCATATGCAGCATTGCTGCTTACCAGTTGAAGAGAGTATGATTTGCATGCATGAAAAATGGGACTGCTAGTGGACCATCTTGTGTCACAAATATGGGGGGGAAAGATAAAATTTTAGACTTTAACAGCGTAATGCACAAAGTTCAGCCAGCTGCCCAAATTTGTATTGCAAGCTGATATAACACACATTTACTTGATCTGGGCATTATTACAAAGATTAAGGCACTCCAGCTTCAATATTTGACCACTGTCACTGATAAAAAAATCCAATCCATGACTTATTACTGCAATTACATCAATTATTATTACTGCAATTACACTAATTATTATTGATAAATTAGCAATCTATAAAAATGTACACAAAATGCCAGTGAACAGCATTCAATGGGCTTTCAGGACAAATGATTTTTATTTTTATTATTATTAAAAACGACTTAAAAAACTACTTATTATGTAAAGATAATAATAGAAGCATAAATGTATCTAAGAGACATAGGTGGAAAGTCATGTAATAAACGCTGATAATTAATTAAAAATAATAATCATAAAAGATTAAAGAGCTTTACAGTATCTCGCCTCACATACTCAGCACAAGGTGTAAATGTTCTATCCTATGAGAACAATAGAAACACGGAAAGGTGCAGTTTATGTTAGAACTGTACAAAATAGCCTACAAGGGAGGTTACAGGAGGGCAATTCATTTTTATTACCCTTTTATTAGCCTTCTCTAAACACAAACACAATGAGGCCTTAGAAAAAAGATTATTAACAGTCACAAATTTATGAGATAACATCTAGAGACGCACAATTAAGCATACTTTATATATACACAATACCGTTACTTGCCACAAAACTGAATAATTAGACGAGGAGTGACAGCTTATACATACACACACACACACACACACACACACACACATATATATATATATATATATATATATATATATGCGATATTGCGTTTATACAACAGTTTGATGGCATAATCGTGTATATAAAAAAGAAAATCAAACACAGAGTCTCAGAATCCATTTGTATGAGAAACTACGTTCTTCTGCCATTCATTCACATCTGCTGACAGAACAGCAGAAACCATTGCTACTTCACACACGTCACTTTAGAGCTAGTATTTGGATGATTCTCTAGCGTAATATCTAAAGTGATGGCAAAACAGGTAATTGTGCTCACATTTTAAGATTATAAGACTGAATGGCATGCAATGCCTTGAGTCTAGAGATATTTCCCAGTATTTCTCTGTTGCAATCAGGATATCACAATAATTAACCCAGAAAAAGCCAAAGCAATACAAACACTACCAGATTATGTTTGTGTTTGCGATAGGGAAATACGCTAAACACATGCGGGCATTTTGTCTTTCTTTCTTTTTACTGAACTAGTCTGCAGTAACGAAAACAGGAGACTTATTAGAAACAAACAGATGGCCAACCAAAAAGTAATTTGGGGTTATTAGTGGCCAACACAAAATACATACATTCCTAATATGTGAGTCCCATCTCACACTCAATACGTTACAATTACTATGATATAAATACAGCACTAGAACATACATATGAGAGAGATCTGCTTAGACTGTCTCTTACCAGTTTAATAATGATTTGATCAGCTGTAGTTAGAAATTACGCTAAGGGCTTATTATGTGGTCTCTGTCGCCATCTCATGTCAACCTTCTTTGCTCTGCTCAGTATGACAGGCTGATGGATGCCGACACGGTGTATTTTCAATTACATTCTCATCTGAAAAAGCCTCAAAAGTACATTATGTTGTCACTCTATGTGGGCGGAGTAATACAGAAGGGTGAGAAGGCTGTATGAATCAGCCATATATATATATATATATATATATATATATATATATATATAT
>CAIGQW010006673.1:1648085-1662707 GCA_903798125.1 Danio choprae
TTAACATGAGTCTGCTGTTGTAAATAAGTGCGGTGTGAAACCAGCTTAAGTGTCAGAGAGATGGTGGAAATGATCATGAAAAACAAAATTACACACTCAGTTACCTTCAGTGATTTCACTCATTCACTCACTCGCAGTGCTGTATGAGTGCAAACAGCCTTCTTTGAGAGTGTGTGTATAATTTTCTCTGATGCTTGTATGAGAGTGTGTGGCTCATTGGCATGCCTTGCTGTGTCTGTGTGTGTGTGTGTGTGTGTGTGCGTGCGTGCGTGCGTGCGTGCGTGCGTGCATGTGAGCATATTCCTCTCTCTTGTGTGTGTGTGTGTGTGTGTGTGTGTGTGTGTGTGTGTGTGTGTGTGCGCGTGTGTGTGTGTGTGTGTGTGCGCGTGTGTGTGTGTGTGTGTGTGTGTGTGTTCTGGTCCTGAGGGTTCTGTAGCTGCTTCTAGTGAAGCGGTTAAGGGGTATTAAACACCGGGCCCCGCGGGCTCTCTGCACTCCTCTACTCCACGGCGCCTTGATGATGCACAACATTAGACGTCTCCTCTGAGACCACAGTATGCTCTCTAATCCCAAGGACATGCTAGTATATCTGCTGTTTCGCCTAACATTTCCCTCCCCCAGTTTCTTTTCTACTCATATTGCGATACAACACAAATGTACATTTATATCACCGGCACAGATTTACAGTGTGTGTTTGCTAGTAATGTTTATGGTTGTTTGACCAGATTTTGCCGGAAAATATCATGGACATTTCGATGGAATTTGCAGAATTGGAATTTTGTCTGAAAAGGAATTCCCCGAGCAGATTCTGTAGCTATAATTTGACTTGTGTCTCCACTTTGAGCTGTGTTTCCTACACAATACTACCAGTAACACTTTGCAGTGTTCAATTTGTTACTCCTGTATTTGCTAACGCAGAACAAGATTTAAGTTAACAGAACAGTTCTCTAAAAATGCTGTTTGCTTACTTAAAAATAAGTAAGTATGTGAGGAGGTAGGTAAATAAATACATAATAAACAACAATTTATTTTAAGCATCTTTGTTATTTGTGATTACAATTAATTATGCATAGATATATGGAGAAAAAAAAAAACGTAAACCTAACATGCATTATTAACCCTAAACCTAAGTAATTGGATCCAGTTAACTAATATTGTTCAACTGTTAAATGAATAGTTAAACTGTAACAAGGACACCTAAAAAAGTGTTAGAAAAAGTATGAATAAAAATGATTGGCTGCAGCATCCAGGATACACACACGAACACAGGAACACAAGTACTAGTTTGATGAGCAATACAACACATCTCTGTTGCAAACAAACATCAGCTTATATGTGAATTAGCATTTGTGCATATGTCATTTTGCGACAGGAAGCTTGTCATAAACAGGATCATTTGCCAAGGCTGCAGATTAAATGTTATAATGGTGTTTATGACCAAGTTTCTTGTACAGACCGGTTGTTTTGCTTTCGAAGACCTCAATATAGACAGGTGAGGCAAATGGGTTTGATTACAAATGATAGACATTGTTACGCTGTGGTATTTATTTAGTGTTGTGCAAAGAACTGTGTGAAAAAATCCGTTGTCAATTTATAATATGTCCTGTAAATATCATTCTTGTGAAAAGGAACAAAAAATATTGGTGTCATACTAATTTTACCTAGACATTACACTTGAATGCAGTCAGTGAGCCTGTGTTGGTGTATTTCCAAAAGTGAGCAACACATCAAAACAAATTACAGTACATGCAACAAAACACTGTAATTAGTGTACGTCTTTATAATTTTTATTGAAGAAGCAAAAAGAAAACAAACGTTCAGTGAACTATACCTGTTAAATGTTAAAGGCACAGTATGCAATATTTGCTGCTAGAGGGTTCATGTCTACAACAAACAAAGGAGTATTCTGACGAAGGCATGACTGTGTGTGGAATCATGCGAGTTGTCATCTTTATTAAATGCCACAGGACTCCTGCAGAAATATTTTCATGTATGGTTCATATCCAGGTGGTTGTTATCACAGAATGAAGCCCAACAAAATTATTGTCATTGTTGTATAAATCTGAAGGGATCTAGTTGACGAAAACAACTGCCTGGATGACACAACGCAAGCTGACAGATGTTGTCATGTCTAGTAACTTGTCTTGTAAAGTCATAATAAGTTTGTTTCTCTTTCAAAATGATCTTTGGTCATCACTCCTGTCATTTGGCCATGTTCTAAACATTATGGCTGTATTTACTTGTTCTCCACTGTTTTTTGAATACATCAAGTGTCCCACGAACCCACAGAAAGTGATTTTTTTGGGGGAAAAAGAGGGAACTCCTTTGGCAGAGAAGGAGTTAATACAAACCCAGATATTATTTGTAGGCTATGTTATTAATTTGTTCCCTGTCACCGATATAGTTTCTGATATTTGATATGTGTGTGTTTTCATTTGGCAGTCCTCTCAGATGCCATTTAACTACCAGTTTATTGCTTTTTGATGAAATTTATTTGTCCTTCTTTTTCATTTCCGCTATCTTACCACAACATTATTACTTACCAAAATATGCTTCCTTTCTCGCCGCACACTGAGGATCAGAGGGAGCGAGAGAGAGAGAAGATTGATTGATCCCGAATGAGCGTATAGCGAGTTTGTAATGCTTCTTTCTTCTTGCTTATTCTCTGCGTGTTCCACCTTCCACTTTGTTTTTAATGTGTGCCGTTAGAATCTCCATGGGAACAGAAAGGCCTTTTCCCTCTCACAGAGGATACATTACACACTTCCATCAAGAGGCAAAGAACTCTGATGTGTGCCGACTCAATTATTCATGGCCAGTTATGATCACAGATTAATAATTTGGTAGATTAAAGCTTAAAAAAAAAAAAAGCTTTCCCTTCTAAAGCTTGCACAAAAAGCCATTAGCTTAGTTGTACGAATATCCGATATGATTAAACAGCTTTTTAAGCCCTTATCTATTTCGCATATGCTTCCAACTAACCTTTTTGGCTAGAATAATGTTTCCTAACATGCATTTGCATGGCAGGAGGAGAGTTACAAAAAACTCGGGATGATTTCCTATTCGGGGAAGGCCATTAGGATTAATGCTAGCTCCGCTGGCTGTCATGCACAGAGCTATGGAAATCAGTACACATTTGTAATTGTGTTTCCAGGGTCACGCATGCTCCATTAAGTATACTCTAAGTGCTCCCTGTGATGTCCATTTGCCAAAGACCAGAGAGAGCCACTGATTATGCAGCCGTGTCAACAGGTGGTATTACGGCATTACCACAAGGCTGGTAATTGCAAGACATTATTACTTGTTAGAGATGTACACAGCCTCTCTACCGCCCTTTGTTCCATACACTATATATATATTATATATATATATATATTTTGCTGGTCTCCAAACTATACGATTGAATCGAAACACTAATTATGCCGCTCACATATGGCACTGAGGATTGTCATTTGGGAGAATTAGAGGAATACGAATAAGAACTAAACTGACAGGGGAGTTTGCCTGGGAGATTTGAGTAGCATTGTGAATTAACAGGAGGGAGAGAAAAGGCACTAAATAAGGTGTCGGAATAATCCTACTTCTGAAGCTGTTGTTTTTGGAGGAGCATGATATTGGTGGTGGCGAAATCCACAGGGATGAGAGAAATGTGTTTGTGGCTGAAATGTACGGTGGGGTAAATAAAAAACAGGGAAGAACAGAAGCGGGGACGAGTAATAGCGCGAGTCTTACAGATGAAGGCTGGACAAGTCAGTTTGCTCTTCTCCCTGGTGAATTGCATACAAGAATGATGTGACATATGCTGTTTCGTTGGATTGACAGACAATTTGTTTGTGTGCATGTGTTTGTGAGTGTCTGTGCAAAATTGTGTCCTTATGTAAGGCTTGAAGCGTACGCTGCTATTCTGAACCCATAATTGAAAACAGAAAGCAGTTGAAGGATGGCGGGTTTAAATCGATTATTTATCTGACTCCATTGTAATTAATCTGACCCCATTAAGGTTGTTATCATTATTGATAAAGAGAAAGAATCTCAATGCCTTATAGTAGGCAAAGTTGTTTATTAAGTTACATGTTTAAATATATGGACAGTAGAATGAAACAAGCTAACATATAGAGAAATTTAACTGTAACACATGAACTGCTGTATAACAAAGACAGTGAAACTGCCTTTGTTAGCATGTGAGGCTACACATAGGTTTGCAGGAGAAGCAGAGTGAAAGCCATTCTCCCAGATCAACAGTTACCATTCCTCCTTATACCCTGAGCAAAGCATTGTCAAACACGAGTGAAATACCTACCCCCAAAACCAGCTGAACATGAATGCAAAGTTGAGGAAATAAAGTGGGGGAGAAGTACATTGCCATACTCTGCTCAGGCCATAACTCAACGATAGTAAATAGATTGCACATTAAAATACATCAGTATCTCTTTTGGGTTCATCACTACAACGCTGAAGTCATAAACTGTGACACCAGGAATGACGAATGGCACCAAACATGAAAAAAGTTATATGAAAGAAGATCTCGAGAAGATGAATTGTGTATGGTGAAAAGCACATGGTTTCTGTAAGAGCAAATGGCAGAGATGTGCATTGGACCTGTGAGGAACTCTGCCACACCAGGGGGAACCATCCCATGCTTGGAATGTCCCAGCAGTCCTTCATTAGCATAGAAAAAATAGTATATAATATTTTCTCAGCTTACACCTATGTGAGCTAAATCTGATAAAATACTGGAAAAATATGTATATATTATGATACATTAATACAATGCCTTTATTTTTTCTAATAGATTTTATTCAAGTGACGAAGGTAAATTTTTCCCCTCTTTAGAAATTGTTTAATGGTGCTGATGCTGTGCTCAAATATGTTTCTTATGATTACATGTGATGAAACTGATCTTAGATTCTTAATAATTAATGAATAAACAAACAAATAAGCAAATAAATTAATGAATGAATGTTGTTATTTTATGAATTCATTTAATAATTCATTTTCTTTTCGGCTTAGTCTCTTTATTATTCTGGGGTCGCCACAGCGGAATGAACCACCGATTTTATGTATATTGGATAATAATTACATTTGAACTTTTATCCTTCTTTACTTATGCATATTTGTGCATGGAGTATGAGTTGAGTAGACTTTCAATCTGCAAACTCAATTTACTTTTATTTAAATAAATGTTTTCAATCTAAACGTGCACTACCAGCATATCATTCAAACAACCCAGGCTCATTCTGAAAATGTACCGTTATATACATTGCTGGAGAGCGCTAAATACGTCCCAGGAGCTGTTTTTTTTTGCAGTTTTTGTTTTCGGAAATCAACCAGAGGCCGCTGTGTATGTTTTGTCAGACCTCAAATTTCTCTCACGAGTGCCATCAACTCCTCAACTCCTCTCTTCGTCTCAAGTCCGCTGACATACATGGCGAGCTAACTGAACAAACTGGTAACAGCGGGAAAGCCGTCCATAAGGAGGTAAGCAGTCAACTGGCTACATAGTTCGCGATCTCCAGAAATGTATATAGGGCTACGTTTTCAGAATGAGCCTATGCTGCATTCAAAGTAACTGTCATACAATCGTTTGCTCTATGCAGTTTAACTGACGCAATAAATTTTGACAGGCTGAAGGTGATACTGCCTCCATGGATTTTATTTATATATGAATTTTTATTTTATATATGAATCAAAATGTGTCTCTGCAACGCCATTGCAATGCATGTTGATGATCATTCTTTAGTCTGACCTGTTGTAAATATACATGAGTATGTAATTTAGTATGGGCTCTGGCTAATAAGCCTCACCAAGCACCCTAATACTTGTGTGTAATATCAGTGCTAGTCTTTTCCGCTTGAAGATTAATGTCTAGAACTGAAGATGAGGCTTATTTTTGTTTGTGCAAGCAACTGTAGAAACAACATTAAAAGGAGCATTGCTTGCTGGATGCAAATCTTAGCATGGAAGCTTGGTTTTGTTTCAGCCTAGCAAACCTGGACAAATGAGATCTGATGTGTTGCATTATACCATAAGTACAAGCTCTAGTACAGGGCACATCGTGTGCGTGTGTGTGTGTGTGTGTGTGTGTGTGTGTGTGTGTGTGTGTGTGTGTGTGTGTGTGTGCATGTGTGTGTGACACGAAGAGAGAAGGACACAGAGATAGAAAGGGTTTTCATGCAGAAACTAACAGCTTTCTCTGTGCATTAAATTAGATGTTCTTGTTTTTTTCCATCTTGTTTCCTGGTAAACTGGATGGTGCACATAACCTCTTGAGGTCTTGAAAGCCCCCTCTTCAAATGAGCATTTAGATTTTAGCTCTTATTTACCTGAAGCAGAGAATCTGTGCTTAGGTGTATGTGGATGAGAGTGTTCATGTGGAAGTGGCATGTGTGTGCGTGGGTGTGTTTTTTCCAGAACGGATCTTCTAGGCCATGTCCACACTACTGGTCACATTGTTTCTGTCCTATTAATAGCCAGCACTGGGGGAAAAAATCTTGTTGCAATTATTACATCATGACACTTACATATACAGAAGACTTGTTCGCAGAGAAGAAAAAAAAAAAGTAATGTTTGACTCATCTGGTATCACTAGGATATTGTCCTTCCTATTTATGAGTGGAAGTGACCTCATGCATGGCCTTTTGGTGTGTGGCTTGCATTGTGTGGCTTGTAGCATCAAGGCGACACAGCTGTGCCTTATAAATGATGACATATTTTAAGCAATATTCAATTTTTTTTTTGCAACACAGGCTCATTGGAACTACATGCCTCAGCCTACATTTTTGCGAAACCACACTTTGTTATGTTTGTTAAATGAATGCTATGGGGCAATATGATTGCAATGTCATATTCCTTTTCACATGGATGATATTTACAGGGACATATTATTGACAAATAAAAGATTATTTTGTGCAGTTCTTTACACATCACAAAATAAATATCCAACAAAACGACTTAACTGTGTCTAGGATTTGTAATCAAATATGTTTACTTCACCTATCTATCTTCATATGGGCCACTTTTTGTAGAAGGTCAAGATCATAAATATGCAATGTAGGCATACAGAATGAACCCCTTCCCCCTTCCTAAAAAAACCCCAAAAGCTATTAAAATTTGAATAGAAACAATGTTACACGGTTTTGTTCAGCTCAGTATTCACTCTAATGTACTATTGAGCTAATCCTAAATTTGTCATTTTGCATGCATCCTGTATAGAGGGCACTTACACAAAATGATTTCATAAGTGTGTTTGAAGAGTTTAATCTGTTTATTGTAATTACATATGAAAGTATACCTGAGATAAAAGCATTAGTTGAGTTAGTGTATTTGAGTTAGTGCCAAAATGGCATTGTCCATGTATAAAGGAAAGGTAAACAAAAGGGCAGACCTGTTCATGGAGGAAACAACTAAAAGGGCCTGCCACATATCCATTGGGGACCCGTTGGGTTAACATTTTCAGGCATACTTTGTATGCTGTTGGATGCAGAGAGCTCAGGTTTGAGTCAGGTGAAGCACACAAGATAGGAAACACAATGTAAATGTAATTTACATGTTCGTTTTTGACTCTTTTAAAGCATAAAAATACCATACTATTTGCAGATATTTAAGAAACATGCTAAGTGAACATTCTTGATTATCTGAAAAACAATGCTAAAGTCAGATATTCTGCTTTGAACATGTGCGTTCCCTGCCTGTCTGTCGTTAGGTCCCTTTAACCCACCCAATTCCAGTTTACCCAATTATATTTCAGCACCCCGGGTTGCCTTGCTGGAAAACTGCGTATTTGATTCCTTCAGTCAAAAAGGCTCTCAAAGTATGCGTCTGCAACCTAAAATGCGACCTTCGGTGGACAGTAGCAGACTCCGAAATAACATGCAGATTTGCATAGTTCCACATGAGGTGGTTATTAATTAGCAAATAATAAAAAATATTACGAACGTAAACATTAGGTGGGCATAAGGTGAGTGTTATGAGGAGTATTAACAACACGCTACATGGAGTGATTTGCAGTGATAAGCAATTTGGCTGTTTGCACCAGACGAAACACCACAGAAATTTAAATACAGCCATTCAAAAGCACAGAATATATGTGCACTCACTGCACTCCATTGAAATGGTAAGGTTTATACTCTAATTAATACACATTAAATCTCTTTAACATTGTTAAATGTACATGCTGAATTACTGATATTTGTTGGCTTGCTCCGTGTTACAGTTCTAAAAATCAATTTCAAAAAGTTCAATTTTTAAGATCTGAGGTCTGAGATCTGCTGCTGCTTTTAGTTTAATTTTGCCTATAGGCTACACTCTCCCATAGTCAGGCACGCTCCTGATGATGCAACCTGTTCTTGCGTGTGTTTTTAACCAGGAGTGAATTGTCTATTTTAATCACTGGGTGTCTTAAAGTAAAATAAAAACATGGTTGCAGTGCACTTTTCTTTTATATTTGCTTTTGAAAACACTATTGGTGAATGTTTAAGGAAGGGTTTAGGTCAGTGATTTGCTGGGTGACCTGTAGAAGCCACACCTTCTTGTGTACATGTACAAAAATGATGTGTATCTGAAACGTACAACCAAACGTACCCTAAGTAGTGTATTTCACATTCTGAAAAAATGTAGACGGTGCCCTCTAGATGATTTGCCATATGGGACATGTAACAAAATGTACTGTAGTAACATTTTTTGTTAGGCAAAAAAATGTCCAGGTATTCCAAATTAGCCAGGGGGTTTATTTTTTAATTAATTAAAGGGGTCATTTGATGTTGCTAAAAACAACAGCATTTGTGTATTTGGTGTAATTAATTGTTTACGTGGTTTAAGGTTCAAAAACACATTTCGTATATTATTGTTGCTAGTCTCTTCCCAACCTTTCTGAAATGCATTTTTTGCAATCCTTATTATTCTGAAAAGCACAATATGCTCTGACTGCCCAGCCATCCAGTGTATATATGTTCTCTATTTCCACCTGGGGATGCCCATCCCGAGGCCTCTGGAGATTGTGCAGGGCCACTTAATGAGATCCAAGACCTGTGAAAAGATGATGCCAACCATCTAGGACTTTGAGGACAACACATACAATTAATACACTAATACACTCCATTGAACAAGTACACATGGACATCACCTATATACTATATAACTGCAGATTAACTTGAACTTGACTGTGAAACTTTAAAACAATAATTATTGTGAAAAGCACTATATGAATAATCTTGAATTGATTTGAGTTGATACTTAATCAGATTTACTTCCTTGGGCACTTAAGTGATTTCATTTTTATTTTTGACTGCACAATCACAGGTAAAAGAATGCTTTTTACTCATTGTTTTTTACATTGAAATTATTATGAACATCAGGGAATTGTTGAAAGCATGTGTTTCCCATAAATTTTAGTAGGGTACTTCATCCTAAGCTGACAGTAACTCAACCATCTGTGCTGCAGTCTGCCATTTTTCCCCACATCTACAGCCACCAACAATTACGGTTGTGTTTTCTGCAAACATTGAATAATGCAATAATTTATTTGTTCATTAATGTGCTGATGCTGTTCATTTACCATTTCAAATGAGGCAAATTGCAGTGAAAACCTATTTTCTAAAGAACAAATATACTGTGCTCAATTAGGAAGGTCTCATCTCTGTGCCCAAATTCCGTCAGAGGGTTTACCCTCTGGATTGACAGCTTCAAAGGGATTAGAACATCTTTTTTTCCTGCACAATGGATCAGGGGGGCCTAAAGTATCCATCAGTTAATTCCAAAGGGCCCTGCAAAGTGGCCAGTGTTGAGCACTTCGCTTTGGAATGACACTTCAATATGGCAGCCATGATTGTTTTCCCTCTGAAGTGCCCTTAGGAGGGTAATATATATATTTTGTTTTAGATGCAGAAATAGTCTTTTGGATGCAACTACACAAAGCAGAAAATCAAGAAGGTAAAAACTGAAAAGTACAATCAAAGCACTGACTACAAGCCATTTTGTCTTTTTAAAGTTTTAACTAGTCAGTTAATCATTATATAATGATTATGTAATTAAGGTCATTATTAATAATGGAATACATATTCACATAATTGTGGGATATAAAGCCGATATCCTGTTCATTTACCTCTAGCTGAGTTTCTGCAATTCATTGATGTCAATAATAATCTATTGTCAGACAAGGTGATTTGATCTTTAATGTAAGTATGCACAAAAAATGGAAGCAACTAAGCCTTGTAAATGAAAATAATGTAAACACTAATTGAGAAACAATGCATGGTGTTTATTTTTTTAGATGGAGGCATTTTTATAAATGCTTCAAACACACACAACCACCCTTTATTTATTTATTTATTTATTTATTTATTTTTAAAACCAAGATTAACTGTATTAAAAATGCTAACTTTTCCATACTTTGACCATTCGACCTCCTGCATTTTGATTTTAGAAAGCCATCCTCCTCACATTATTCTCTCTGTTGTCCTCAGTCACGATCCCTCTGATCCCAGCACAGTGCTTATGGAACATAATCATGGGTTCCTGAAAATTTACAGATAAGAAACGGTTTCTGCAAATCTGAACTTTGGATATGACGAGGAAAAACGAGGATAGTGTGCCTGTGGTTTTACACACATCTGCTATAGCTATTTACGGGGAATGACCTCCTTACCCTTGGCAATTCTTCGACGTCTTTCAATTTCTGCACCTGTGGCCCACACAGTTGTATGCTCAGGCAAGGTTAAGTACAGGTTAAGCATGTACTACTTTGAGGAAGAATGGGAGAAAATGTCATCTTATAGTGTTTGAAGCTCCATTCATGATGCACGGTGAAAAAAAGGATTGGTTTGAAACAACATGCTTTGCAAAGTAAGATGGGTACAAATTGACTAAATACTCACTTTGAGGAAACAAACTTGATTTTCATTATGCCTACAATGTTTGCCTACAAAAAAATCTTCAAAGTTGTTCACTCTGTTTAAAATCACACAGATGTTTGTTAGAGACCCTGGATAGCTCATATTGATAAAAATATGTGCATATATTTACATTTTTGCAAAACTTCTCAAAATCTGGGAAAGAAGAAAAAAAAAAACACTTAAGAGGCATTTAAAAATTCCAATGTTGAAATTTATTGGACATCACAAACCAGTACTAAAACCTATTGGCTTCCCAATAAAAATGTTACCATTACACTCTTTAACTTCTATTAATGTTAATTAAAAGTTTATAGTTTCTTACTATACTTGATTGTTGATAAATTCTTATCTGCAGTTTGATTGGCCAGTGCTTTTATTGTGTGTGATTTGTTATTGTTCAACATATGTAAGTAAACGTACAATTATTTTTTTAGACCTTGCACAAAAAAAGGTCACTCAAACCAAAATGTTAGTAAACTATTACACGACATTTCTGTTATATTAAACAAAATATGTGATATTGGTTTAATTACTTAGTGTTTCCATGCCAGGGTATGGTATTAAAATGAAAATAGACTGATGTTTTATTTGACATTCTGACCTTCTCACTTCTCAAATGGGGGAAGATTATGAGGTAATTAAGAAGTGTTTTCACATAGTTTCTTGAACATGTGATATGTTAAGACCTTAAAACACTTTTCCCTATTGCATTTTCCTTTGGTTTATTCCCTGCTTTATCAATGGTCACCACAGCAGAATGATCCAGCAATTACTCTAGCAATTGTTTTACATAGCAGATACCCTTCCAGCTATACCCAGCAGTGAGAGTACAACCTCCTGTCACAGTCAGAAGCAGAGACGTTAAAAGATCAACCAAGTTTATTAAGAATAGCAGCGAATAGTGGAGGCAGATAGGTTTAGCTTGGCATGGGGATCGTGGATTGGGCTGTGGCAGATTTTGGGGAACTCAGACTCACACATGGACTAAATGAAGACCAGTTGGGGAAACCAGGAACAATGGATACTAGGATTAATACTGAGGATGCTGGAATACACTGGAGGTAGGATTGAGGGTCTTGAGATGGGCCAGAGGGTGGGGGTGGAATTGCCACACATAAACTGGGGAAAGGATGAGTACCAGACATGCAAACAAGAGATAACAACACTAGGAGGAACACGGGAGACACAGGAGGTAACAGGAAACAGAAACAGTATCTAACTTGTAGAACTGTGATAAATACACTGACTGTGTAGGGTGGCTCGGTCCTTCTGTAATTGCGACGAGGTCGGACACAGGGTAAAGTGAGTGTGCACTAATTATGGGACAGTGGTGATAAACGGTGATGCCGGGCAGGTGTGAAGCTGATCAGTGCACAGGTAACGGTCCTTAGGTTGATAGAGTGGAGGGAGAGCCTGGTCTGACTGTGACATTTCCAATGCAGGTAAATGCCCACACACTCCCCCATTCACATACTACAGCAAATTTAGTTTACTAATTCACATATAATACAGCATGTCTTTGGACTGTGGGGGAAACTGGAGCACCTAAAGGAAACCCATGCCAACACAGGAATAAATAAATCAGCACATACAGGTGCTGGTCATATAATTAGAATATCAGCAAAAAGTTGATTTATTTCACTGTATTGTCTCAGTTCTTATGCCGTAGTCACACTAGAGTTTGTGCATGTGGAATGCTGCAGTACGGCGTTGAGAGAAGAGGCAGGATTAAGGCAAGTATAAGTAACTTAAATTAAATTACTTAAATTAGTAAATTACTTTACTAAAAAGTCGACAAATGACGTGGTGTCTAAGTGGGTAACTTGGTTACAGCAAGAAGATTGCTGGTTTGAGTCCTTGCTGGAGTAGGATGCCTTTGCAGGTGCTGGTCATATAATTAGAATATCTTCAAAAATGAGATTTATTTCACTATTTCCGTTCAATAAGTGAAACTTGTATAATGTATACATTCATTCCACACATGCTGGAATATTTTAAGTGTATATTTCTTTTAATTTTGATGATTCTGATGACAAATAACGAAAACCCCAAATTCTGTATCTCAGAAAATTAGAATATTGCTTAATACCAATACAAAGAAAGGATTTTTATAAATCTTGGCCAACTGTAAGGTATGAACATGAAAAGTATGAGTATTTACAGGACTTAATATTTAGTCTGGGCTCATTTTGCCTGAATTACTGCAGCAATGTGGTCTGGCATAGAGTGGATCAGTCTGTGGCACTGCTCAGGTGTTATGAGAGCCCAGGTTGCTCTGATAGTGGCCTTCAGCTTTTCTGCATTGTTGGGTTTGGCATATCGCATCTTCTTCTTCACTATAGCCCATAGATTTCATATGGGGTTAATGTCAGGCGAGTTTGCTGGCCAATTAAGAACAGAGATACAATGGTCTTTTTAAACCAGGTACTGGTTGTTTTGGCACTGTGTGCAGGTGCCCAGTTCTGTTGGAAAATGTAATGTGCATCTCAATAAAGTTGGTCAGCAGCAGGATGCATGAAGTGCTCTAAACCATCCTGGTATACAGCTGTGTTGACCTTGGAACTCAGAAAACACAGAAGCAATACCAGCAGATGAAATGACAGCCCAAACCATCACTGACTGTGGAAACTTTACACTCCTCAAGCATTGTGCATTGTGTGCCTTTCCTCTCTTCCTCCAGACTCTGGGACCCTGATTTCCAAAGGAAATGCAAAATTTGTCTTTCATCAGAGAACATAACTTTGGACTAATAAGGAGCAGTCCAGGTAGCCCAGACGAGACGCTTCTGACACTGTCTGTTGTTCAAGAGTGGCTTGACACAAGGAATGCGACAGCTGAAACCCATGTCTGTGTGTAGTGGTTCTTGAAGCATTGACTCCAGCTGCAGTCCACTCTTTGTGAATCTGCCCCATTTTTGAATAGGGTTTATTTCACAATTCCCTCAAGGGTGTGGTAATCACTATTGCTTGTAAATTGTTTTCCTTTCCTTGGCCTCTCTATTATCGTGCTTGGACACAGAGCTCTGTGAACAGCCAGCCTCTGTTGCATTGACCTTTGTGTCTTGCCCTTCTTGTGCAAGGTGTCAATGGTTGTCTTTTGGACAACTGTCAAATCAGCCATCTTCCCCATGATTGTGTAGCCTACAGAACTAGACTGAGAGACCATTTAAAGGCCTTTGCAGGTGTTTTGAGTTCATTAGCTGATTAGAGTGTGGCACCAGGTGTCTTCAATACTGAACCTTTTCACAATATTCTAATTTTCTGACATACTGAATTTGGAGTTTTCATTAGTTGTCATCAAAATTAAAAGAAATAAACATTTGAAATAGATTAGTCTGTGTGGAATGAATGTATACATTATGCACGTTTCACTTACTGAATGGAATTAGCTAAATCAACTTTAGGATGACATTCTAATTATATGACATAGCTTTAAAACTTTTCATGTTTTGCTGGATAAGTTGGCGGTTCATTCCGCTGTGGCGACCCCAGATTAATAAAGGGACTAAGCCGAAAAGAAAATTAATTAATGAATGAATCAATGAATAAATGATAGCCTGAAAGGGTCCCAGAAAATAAGAGTTACTTCTGGAAGAACCCCTGCTTTCTAATAGCCATATTGCTGGAGCTCATTCACTCACTTATATAGTTGTACAGTATACACATGAACACACACACACACACACACACACACACACACACACACACACACACACACACACACACACACACAA
>CAIGQW010006673.1:1756237-1782540 GCA_903798125.1 Danio choprae
AAACTAGGAGGTTACCTAAGGCACCACCATCTGCAGGGACCCAAATAAGCACCCCCTTGCACCACCCCACTCTGCCGAGAGTAAAATGCAACATTCAGAGGACAAAACCCTCTCCATTTTAAAAAAAAAAATATATATATATCTTTTTAACTTGTCCTTCACTACCAAGTTCAACAAATAGGTGTCAATCCTACATACTGCATCTTTAATCTCCCTAGTGATAGTGGCAGTGGGAGACATTAACATTTAAATGTGTATTAAATACAAAATTATTTAAAGTATTAAAGGCTACTATTTACAATATGCAGGCTGGTTTTTAATAATATTTTAGGGAAGGGGTTGGGGGAAAAGACAACCTTCAGATACCCCTGGGTTTACAAAAATATTGTAGTTGGGTGATGTCAGTAATCTCGCCTAGGGTGACAAAAAGTCTAGAAATGGCCCTGATGGTAAACACATTGGAAAAGATTCTTGAATGCCAGTGAAGTGACTCAATTAACGCTGATAAGTCACATGACAATGAGGCAAATGTATTCATCCAGGTTATATATATGTGGTGTATTAAACGTTATTTTTATGGATATGTTATTATTCATGAATTTGAATTAAAATACAAATAAATCGAACGAGCTGACAGATTCGGATTTAATAAAAGAAAAAAAGGAAAAAAATCTTGGGTGTTCAGACTAATAGACAAAAAGAGATGATACAAACAAGAGTTGCCCTACCTCCGCCTGAGTAAAAATGTTGAGCTAGGGGAAATAGGCGAGTAATTGGGCCGACTCATAGGCAGGTGCACCTGAGGCTCCCCTCGGGCAACATTACCACCAAGCACGGAAAACAGTGTGGTAATTATCCTGCATAGGGCTTCTCTCCTCTGTAATGCAGCTGCTGTTACGAAATGAAGAGTGACATCTTTCTCTTTCACTCTGACATTTCTCCACTCATTAAGCTTGTGCATGCAGGTGTGGGTCTGCTTGGAAGAAAACGGATGAGAAGACTGGATAAAAAAAAGCCAAGTATGATAATTAAACAATGACTTGATATAAAATCCTCTATTTGATCTTATTCTTTTTCTTTTCTACTTCTTTTGGCCAGCTCTGTAGGCTGAGCCGTGAGGCTTAGCAGTGTCTCCACTGCTGATAGCTAGCTATCAGGCTGAAAGACAGTAAAGCACATTTAATGTGATTAAGTTTGACACAGAAAATGGAAGAAAGAATTAGACATAATCAGGCCTCGCTGCCCTGCCTCCCGGTATGGATCTGCTGGGGGTGAAGTAAGGTGGCAGGCAATTTTGTGTTTACACTGCCTGCTACGCTAATAGATTAGCCCATCACAGGATAACTCGTCCTAAACAAGCACTAATACTCATGCCAAATTGATGCTCATAGCTATCAATAATGTGGCCGCTCAAGGCAAAGGATGCAAAATTAACCTTAATTGAGAGATTCGTTAATAACGGGTACAGTTTTGATAACAGAAGAGCTTGATTAAGAAAATGAACACACACACACACACACACACACACACACACACACACACACACACAGACACACATATATATATAGCATTAATGGTGCCATCACAGAAGTGGAAGTTACCTTTGCCAAGAGCACTGACACAACCCCATACCATGACAGACCCTGGCTTTTGGAATTGTTGCAGGTAACAGTATGGATAATCCTTTTCTTCTTTGGTTCGGAGCACACATCGTCCATTTCTCCCCAAAAATACCTTAAATACTAATTCATCTGACCACGTTTTCACTAGGTGATGATCCATCCCAGATGCCTCTGAACCCAGAGAAGTCGACAGCACTTCTGGACACTGTTAACATAGGGCTTCCTTTTGGCACGATACAGCTTCCTCGATACAGCTTTAACTGGGATTTGTGGATGTAACTACGGATTATGGTACTTGACAAAGGTTTGCCAAAGTAGTCCTGAGCCCATGTGATGATATCGCTTACAGATGAATGAGGATTCTTGATGCAGTGCCGCCTGGGGGAATGGAGATCACAGTTGTTCAGCTTAGGCTTGCAGTCTTGTCTTTTATGCAGTGAAATTCCTCCAGATTCCTTGAATCTTTTAATTATTTTATGCATTGTTGGAGGTGAAATATCCAAATGTCTTACTATTTTTTTTGAGGAACATTGTTTTTAAGCAAAATTTAAAAAAAATTCATGTATTTGTTGGCAAACTGGAGATCCTCTGACCATCTTTGCTCCTAAAGGACTAGACCTTTCTTGGATGCTGCTTTTGTACCAAATCATATTTACAATCACCTGTTGATATCACATCATTATTTAAACAATTTACCTGATTAAAAGCCATAAACTGCTCCTGTCCAATTTTTTTGGGAATGTGTTGCAGGTCTGAATGACAGGAAATGATGTATTTTTACAAACGAAATGAAGTTGACCAGACAAAACTTATTATAATATTTTGTGTTCTATATTGTCTGCAATGGAATACAGAGAAATACATTTTTTTCACAGTATTTCCTAAAAAATGTTTTTGTTCCTATTTTTTTCTAGAGAAAGACTTGTTTTGTTTTGAAAAAAATATTTGTCTTATTTTGGTTACAATAAAAGCAGCTTTTAATAAAAAAAGATAGTCTACAGAACAAACCACTCATATACAATAACTACCCTAACTTGCCTAGCTAACCTAATTAACCTAGTCAAACCTTTAAATTGCACTTTAAGCTGAATAATAGTATCTTGAAAAATATTTAGTAAAATAGTATGTACTGTCATCATGGCAAAGATAACGGAAATCAGTTATTAGAAATTAGTTATTAAAATGATTTTGTTTAGAAATGTGTTGACAAAATCTGCTTTCCGTTAAACAGAAATCAAAGAAAAATAAATACACACAGGGGCTAAAAATTTAGGTGGGCTAATAATTCTACCTTGTAAGTATGCTCTACCCTGCTGTGAAGTGAGTCCTTGAGGTGAGCAGGTACCAATGCACTATAATATGTTGAGGCTGTACAGCAAACTGCCACTATTTCACACATCAGTTCAATTCTTTTCTTTGCCCACCATTCATCT
Organism: Danio choprae; assembly: GCA_903798125.1. Classification (NCBI taxonomy): domain Eukaryota; kingdom Metazoa; phylum Chordata; class Actinopteri; order Cypriniformes; family Danionidae; genus Danio; species Danio choprae. The sequence continues at coordinate 1,759,293 of CAIGQW010006673.1, forward strand.
GTTGTTTACCATTTGCTGAATGAATGATTGAGGGGTGTCGTGGAGTGATTTTCCTGTATTGCTGCAGCCAACGCAAACAAATAATACCTGAAGCAATGGAAAGATATCTCTGTCTCTATAATGCTGCCCCTTTATCTATCAGAACTTTCTTGTTTACCTTACTATGCAAATAGAGATGGCAACCAAGGTTCTTGTTTTATGATTTGCTAATTTCTGATACATTGAGTTCTGCTGTACACATACCCTCTCCAATCGACTGATGGATGTTCCTCAGGCCCCGTCAAGCATCAGCAGCTACGTTCCCTGTTTTGTTTCATGTAACATTGTCTGCTTGATGGTGATTTATATGGAGGCATAATCAAATGCAGAATTGTTTGTACAGTCATATGGATGCATAAATTTGAAGGCAAATGGATGAGACAAAATGAGGAGAGTGAGGAATGATTGGATAAGCTGTGTTTCCAATATCTACAACAAACATCAAGCTGTAAGCTATTAATTTTCAATAAATTAGGAGGAGCCCTAACCATATGCAAATGCAGAGTTTAAATCCAATTTGAGTTTCAGCTGCATTCAAATATTTGTTGTTATGCCGTGGTCACCCTAGAGTTTGTGCATACGAAATTTTGTTGTATGGCGCTGTGAAAAGGGACCGGATTAGACATAAAAAAATCAAGCGATTGGTCCATATTTTAAATTTCTGTCCAGAGAGGTCATGTTTTGATCTTTGATTGGTCTCACGCAATCATGTGATGCAATTTCGTTGGTCGAGTTCACCAAGCTTGAAGTTTCTAACACAGCAACCTGTGAAACTTGCTGCGCAAGCTTGCGTTTCTAGGAAGATGAATGTCAGACCAGGAAGTATAAAAGCCTGAACTGAACACTCACTTCTTTGCTTTCAAGAAGCACGCATGTGAATGCATCCCTATTTCTTTGGCCATTCAAAACTGATACTGCACACACAAATTAACAAAAAACTAATGAACAAACAACTAGCTTCCCTTAAAGCAAAAATGGCAGAACAAAACTTTAAATCCTGTGTGCCACCATGTCCTCGTTTTCGAGTATGCTCACTGTGAGCATTGCTATGCTCTCTCTCGCAAAGTGTTGCACAGCTGTCGGGCGTTTTTTGAGAAATGTCCCATGGCTTGTGCTCCTCACTGTTCAGGTCCCACTCGTGCTGAGGCAGAGTGTCCACTTGGATCATGAGGATCGCAGCTAGATCTGGCGGATGAGATAAAGATGGAGTCTGTCCTTTCTCTGCCTCTTTCTGCAATATCTAATCTTCACTCAGGAGTGTCAGAAGCCTGCTCTGTGCCATCTTCTGCCTCTCGGAGGAAGACTGCGTCATCTGTTTCCAAGGAAACGGATATGGTGGCGCAATATAGACAAAGATGGCCAGGGGACAGCTTCAAGAAACTCTTCAGGTGTTGGATTTGGCTCTGAGAGCCACCAAAGAGGTGTCCTCTAATTTAAGTTGGTCTATGGCAACCCTGGTGGCTATTGAGCAGCACCTCTGGCTTACACACGCGGAACAGATAGGGCCATCTTCATGGATGCGTCAATATCAAATGCAGGACTGTGCTTGTTCCAGCCAGGACAACCACTTGTTTAGGTGTGTTATGGGACTCCATGACGATGTGAGCACGTCTGTCCCCGCCACGAATCACTTCGATTCAGTCAGCCGTACACAGAGTCAAACTAGGCCAGTTCATCACTGTAAGACAGTTTCAGAGACTGTTAGGCCTTATGGCATCAGCAGCCAGCGTAATTCCGTTTGGTCTGCTGTACATGAGACCCCTGCAGTGGTGGCTCAAATCCAGGGGGATTTCCCTCAGGGGGATTCCCTTCTGGATGATCAAGGTCTCGCGGCGCTGCCTTCGAACCTTAAGTATGTGGGAAAAGCTCTGGTTTCTGTCTCAGGGCCCAGTGTTAGGGGCTGTCTGTCAGCGCATTATGCTCATGACAGATGCTTCTCTCATGGGCTGGGGAGCAACCCTGAGGGGCCTTCGCGCAGCGGGACAGTGAGGCAGAACATCATCGTTTGTGGCACATAAACTGCCTGGATATGATGGCGGTGTTTCTGGCTTTAAAACACTTTCTCTCAAACATTGGTGGTTGCTTACATCAACCATCAGGGGGGTCTGAGGTCTCGACTGCTCTGCAGACTGGCACATTGGATCCTCCTGTGGACCCAGAACAAAATTCTGTCTGTCAGAGCAATGTATGTCCCGGGCCATCTGAACATGGGAGCAGACCTCCTGCCGCTGGGACTAGATGCTATGGTGCAGACGTGGCTGAATCGTTTTGCTCCTAAGAGTCCTGGAGAGGGTCCATCAAGACACAATCCAACTATTGCTGAAAGCCCCATTTTGGCCTAAAAGGATTTGGTTTTCGGACCTCACAGCGCTGCTGACGGGTCTCCCGTGGGAGATCCCCATCAGGAGGTACCTTCTGTCCCAGGCAGGAGGGATGATACATCATTCTCACCCCAACCTGTGGAAACTATGGGTGTGGCCTCTGTCAACCTAGGTTGCTCAGACCATACTGAGCTCCATGGCTCCCTCCATGAGGAAGATTAATGCCCTCAAATGGCCTCAGATGCTGGTTATATAATTATAATATCTTCAAAAAGTTGATTTCACTAATTCCATTCAAGAAGTAAAACTTGTATAATATATACATTCATTCCACACAGACTGATATATTTCAAGTGTTTATTTCTTTTAACTTTAATGATTTTGATGACAACTAATGAATACCCCAAATTCAGTATCTCAGAAAATTAGAATATTGTGAAAAGGTTCAGTATTTAAGACACCTGGTGCGACACTCGAATCAGATTATTAACTCAAAATACCTGCAAAGGCCTTTAAATTGTCTCTCAATCTGGTTCTGTAGGCTACACAATCATGAGGAAGACGGCTGATTTGACAGTTGTCCAAAAGACGACTATTGACATCTTGCACAAGGAGGGCAAAACTGGGGGAGATTCACAAAGAGTGGACTGCAGCTGGAGTCAGTGCTTCAAGAACCACTACACACAGACATATGCAAGACATGGGTTTCAGCTGTCGCTTTCCTTGTGTTTAGCCATTCTTGAACAACAGACAGCATCAAAAGCATCTCACCTGGGCTAAAGACTGGACTGCTGCTGAGTGGTCCAAAGTTATGTTCTCTGATGAAAGTAAATGTTGCATTTCCTTTGGAAATCAGAGTCCCAGAGTATGAAGAAAGAGAGGAGAGGCACACAATCCACATTGCTTGACGTCCAGTGTAACGTTTCGACAGTCAGTGATTGTTTGGGGTGCCATACCATGTTCTGGTGTTGCTCAACTGTGTTTTCTGAGGTTCAAGGCCAACATAGCTCTTTACCAGGACGTGTTAGAGCACGTCATGCTTCCTGCTGATGTCCAACTTTATGTAGATGCATATTTCATTGTTTTCAGTGTTTCTAACCACCTCTTCTGGTTACTATTGAAACAGCTGTATGGAAGATTGGTGTTGTGGAAACATTTGTGCATGTTCAGTAGCTAAAACAAACAGGAAATTAGTTGTTTTAAATGTAATTAGTTCAGCAAGCAGTTTTACAGATTTCAGGATTCCCCTATTAGTTTAAATAGAACTCTGGTCTTTAATAATATGGCTGCCAAGTAAACTTATTTTCCTTTAAAAGGGACTTTGGGTAGAGGAGGCTCTGTAGTTGCAGCACAACTCAGACCGCAATTTGCTGTCAGTGCCAGCACCAGTCATAAAGATCCTAATAGAACCACCCCCTCACCATTGTGGCCAAGGAAAAGTAGATCCCAGACAAATGCATCCCATGACCTCAGCCTTACCGCCTCCCCCTGTTAAGAGGTCAGCTGGTGGTGAATGTAGGGCTTACAGGGAGGCCAAGTCTGCAGTGGGCAGGATTACAAAGGGCTCCTGTTTGAGCAGTCCACCACACGGATAAGACCAAACCCTGTGCTTTAAAACAAAGTAACCCTTGCAATGTGTTGGGGGATTCCACCTTGGATTTGGGATGTTAAGCTTCAGGTGGTGAGCTATCCAGGGACCAGGATAAAATATGCCCTCAGGACTTTGAGCATACCCCGAGTTCTCGAGAGGTCAAGAAAATTGTCCTGGCTTTCAGCCAAGGGAAGAGGAAATGGGGAAAGACTGGGGGAAAACCGAGGGAAGAGGGACTGGCCGGTTCTCAGAGGTCTAGTGCAAAGGTTAGAAGAAGTCACAGAACAGGCACAGAGGTCGTCATTCCTTTGATAAATAATAATTCTGACTTACCTCCCAGATCTGGGACCTGTAATAATTAAATTATATTATTGGGGATATGACGAAAAAAAATCCTCTGCTACTGAAAAAACTATTTAGTACCGTGGTGAACATCCTCCACTGGAGAGGGGGCATTATAGGGAGCACAGCAGGTTGTCCGTTTACCGGACTTATCGGCACCCTGGGGTGGGGGCATCGACTGCCTGTCGGGGGCTTGACTCAGCTGCTTTGTTGGCAGAATGAACTGTCACGGCAGGCAGGTCTTGAAGCCGCAGGGGGGTGCCCTTGGTGCTGAAGTGGATAGGGCCGGGGGAGGAGCAGTTTCATGAGCACACCAGTAGATGATCTATCCCATCACATGCGGAGCACATGCATAGTGCCTGAAGAGCAACTGCCCTCATGCAGCTCGGCGAAGGCTTGCACTTAGTAGCTCTGGTATGTGGCCATGGTGCAGAGCGTAAACGGCCTGGCCCGAGGAGTGTAGGCTCTAGCCTTGAGATCCGCAGACCTGAAGGCAACAGATTAGTCCCACTTCAACCCTCAGACCTGCCGAAGTGCCCAACGTCTTGCGGGGAAAAGCAGGGGTGGCTCGCACTTTTGCAAGTGTGAGCAACGATCTCAGTTGCGCCGTGAGGGAATGTTTTGTGACACCCAGCAAAATGCCCAGGGGATTGGAGATCAGACCCAGCTGACCACCGCTGCTCGCATTGTAGCCGTGCTGAATGTGAAGATAGTGGTTCTCTTAGGAATCAGTCTGCAGATAGAGTTCTCTTCAGCTGCTCTCTGAGGCTTCTGAAGCAAAAAGTCTGGCTTGCTCTCCTTCAGGTGATGGCTATATACTCAGCTGATTATAATCAGCCGCACCTTGTAGGAGCTGCGCTTTGCCAATTTATAGGCATTCATTGGCCTGTTTTCTTACGATTCAGAGTGATTGGTCATCTGGCAATTCCCCAAATGTGTCATTCTGACACACTGTTGGAGTTCCAGATCTGAAGGAGAACTGTAAATATACTGCACGCGGTACAATCATTTATAATAAACCAACTTAAATGAAATATCTGAATCAGACATTATAACTATTTTAAACTCATTTAGAGCTTCAGCAGTGAGGGATGCTTATTGATTAGATTCTGCATTCATACCATGCATATCCTGTATTATATCTAAGGACATACTAGTTTGTCCTGTCACCCATTTACTAATCTTTCAATTACACAAAGTACACAGATACTTTTTTTTAAATCAGCCACAGTGACATCATTTTTTTAAAGGTGGCAATCAAACAAATGTAGAAAACTATAGCCCGAAAAGTATTCTTCCTAGAGTTGCCAAAGTAGAAGAAAAATTAGAAGCTCAACAATTGATTGATTAATTGAACATTGGACAAACCCCATTTATATCCATTGCGGTTTGAATTTAGATTCAACTGAACTTGCATTTTTTTTCTTGGAGAATATGAAATCCAAATGTTATAGTGGTGGAGTAATAGGAGCAGTGTTTTTAGAATTAACACTGTAACACTGTTTTTAGAATTTGACACTGTAAATCATTAGGTACTTTTCTCAAAACTCACGTTTTACTGTTTCCTTAGAGGCTAAGGATTTGATGACTTAATATTTGACAAAGAGTGTACAGAGTACAATATCTGCAATTGTGGAGTTCCAAAAGTATCAATTTTGGGCACTATCCTCTTTTGTTTGTACATAAATGACCTGCCACAAATCTGTCTTTCTTTTAGTATTCACATGTATGCTGACGACACAATTTTACATATGCATGTGAAAAACAAACAAAGGGCAGCAAACTATTTAACCGAGGCATTGGTACATTTTTCTGATTGGTTGTGTGACTTATGTCTTAACTTGAATATAAGCTAAATATAAAACTGTTTGTATGTTTGTTTGTTTTTTTCACAAAATAAATGAGTGACACATCATCTTGATGTTTTTGATAAAGAAAAAAAAGCTCAGGGTTGTCTCTGATTTTAATTATTTGGGAGTAATTTTAGACTCTCAGTTGACATTACAAAAGCATGCCAAAAGGTTGTCAAAATTGTTGCATTTAATTTAGCCAACTTTAGGCATCCCAATTTAAAATCCAATCAAACTTATTTGATGTAGTCTTGATAACTGTGTATGACATTGGGAGATACAAGATTCAACCTGTAAACGACTCACATTACCTGTGGTGAACATTGAAACCAAGTTAAGGACAAGACTTTTGATTTAATTTGAATTTATTTTTTTGCAAGACTCTCATAAGTGTAAAATTGGCTAAATCATTTTTGGCCTACAACTCCTACAGCATGAGCTCTGCTTAAAGCAGCTCCAAACAGTGTCAATATTTACCACAAGTCAACTGAAGTCACTTGAGAGAAAAAGCTAAAAGTACTATGTAATCAATGTCTCTTTTAAACTAATTATTATTTTCAGTCATTCATTTTAATTATAGCCATCCACACTGTTGTCAGTAGCTTAAACTGTTCACTTTAACTTTAATATCATGTAATTTAAAGCAGCCACCCTTATGTAACAATAATGGCTGCATCAGAATATTATGAATCATCTATTACAGAGTTATCTATTGTACCCGATGTCCTTTTGCAGAAGTCTGCATCTGACTATGCCCTGCGAGTCTCTCGATCTCTTCCGCCGTTCTCTTCCTAACCTCTGAACAGCTCTAACAATCCACAGGAGGACTGATGTCAGGTTGCAACAATGGCATGTTCGCTCGATAGCCCTGCTGGCAAATTGCTTTTTAATGTTTTTGCACAATGGCCCGAAAGAAAGCCGATTGTTTTGCTTTAAATCTGCAGCAGGCCATTGAAGTTGGTGTGATACATGTTCCACAGCAGAGCACAGGTGTCAGGCAGAGACTACGTGTGCATCAGCTGGTTTTGATGGATACCGGGAATTTGCTGGTGAATAGGCCCACTGAAACAGGTCACAGGCTGCTTGTAAGCCCCTCCGAGGTTGTGGCTCTTGCTATTTGACACAAGGCCACCAGACCCATCTATCAAAACACTGAGCAATTGAGAAGGAAATGAAAAGAAAGCAAAGTACAGCAGGAGACCCAACAGGTGTTCAGATGAATTGTATGAGCAGGAGTTTAGGCATGGGGTTTAAAAGGATCACTCCATTTATTTTTTTTTTTTTATATGCAAGGCAAGGCACATTTTTTTTATATAGCACATTTCATACACAATGGCAATTCAAAGTGCTTTACATAAACAAGAATAAAAGAAACAAGAAAATAAAAATGATTAAAACTATTGAAAATGATTAAAAGTTCATAAAAAAAAAAAAAAAGATAGTACGATCAGCACATCTGATCAATTCTGGTAAACAGTTGAGTTTTACCATTTTTTTAATCCATGCAGCTAATCTCTGGGTCTGGCGATAGTACCTTTAGCTTATCATAGACCAGGGGTGTCAAACCCATTTTAGCTCAGGGGCCACATGGAGGAAAATCTATTCCCAAGTGGGCCGGACCCTAAAATCATGATATATATATATAACTTCTTTCCCAGAGATGGGTTGCAGCTGGAAGGGCATCCGCTGTGTAAAACATTTGCTGGATAAGTTGGCGGTTCATTCCGCTGTGGCGACCCCAGATTAATAAAGGGACTAAGCCGAAAAGAAAATCAATGAATGAATGAATATATAACTTCAAAACAACAACTTCAGATTGTTTTCTTTATTTTAATACAATCAACATAAATCAAAAAGGACAACATGATCTCACGGCAATTCGTAACTTTTTGATTAGTGGTTAATTCATATGAATTTGTACAATCTCATTCGTACAATTTAGTAAGATTTGCTTATCCACCAATGATGGTTGGGTTTAGGGGTGTGGTTGGGTGCCACGCCTCCTTTTTTATACCGTACATTTTCATACGACTGAACTCATACGAATTAGCCACTAAACTGACAAAGTGTAAAATAGTTACGTTTCCTTGTGAGAACACCTCAGTGTAATATGGCAGGGCATAGATGTGGTCATTCTGTTCTGAGAAGGCTGTCAAACTGATGCTGAAGCAGGCTTCTGGACTGGATGAAATTAACAGTTTGCTATTGTGCCATTCAGTGGACACAATTGGAAAAGCAGTTTCTTTTATTGAAAAATTGCAGCAAAAATTACAGAATCATTTCACGGGCCAGATTAAACCCATTTGCGGGCCTGATCCGGCCCGCGGGCCATACGTTTGAGACCCCTGGCATAGGCCATTGAATCATATTAGACCATTAGCATCTTGCTCAAAAGCTTGGCACTTTTGTAGCTAAATTGTGTACTAAGACTGAGAGAAATTAATTGGTATTTTCTAGATGGCTAGGTACAATACTCTCATTCTGGCATAATATTATAGGAACTTTTCTGCTGTACAATGACTGGAGCAGGTGCAATAATATTAGTGCCAGTCATGTTAGAAGTAACCATCTATTTTATGTCTTTACTACAGATCCAGATCATATCTCAGGTTGCCTAAATAAATTACATTTTAAAACAGACTATACACATACCCAGCATACTCTTGAATAAATAGCCATTAGTTGAGCAACTGTGTTTAGTCCTTTGCTTGGCACTCGTGCGGGCAGAGTGATAAACAAAGGATATTACTAGAATATTGCACAGCTATCAGCCAATCAGATTTGAGAACCGTAAAGAACTATTGTATATAACAATTTTGATTTATTTATAAACAGTATAGCTATCTACAATTGCAAGCATTTTGTCAGATACATGAATATCTTCTCTTATACCAGGGGTGTCAAACTCAGGATTAGTTCCAACCCTGCTTCAACAGACTTTTAAGTTTCAATCAAGCCTGAAGGACTCAATTAGTTTGATCAGGTGTGTTTAATCAGGGTGAAAGCTAAACTGTGCAGAGCTGAGGTCCTCCAGGAACCTCCTGTGCAGAGCTGAGGTCCTCCAGGTGTCTTATGCTAATTTCACATTTTAACAAAGGGCATAAACATCAAAGTTTGAGAGTACTGATTTATGCATTTAAACTACTGTACTGAATAAAATATCATCTGACAAAAGAATGTAAGTGCTAACACAGCAGCCTGTACTAACTGGAAACATATAAAATATTAGTAACTAAAATAAAATTGGACAACTGGCATAACTTTCCTCTTTAACACTTACATTTCTACTTACTCTGCTTTCATAATGTTCTCCAAGCCTAAAATATTGCTTCACAATAAGAAGAATCTGAATGACCGCTGCAAAAAAACAATTGCAGTAGTTCTTCTCATTTTAAAAACTGAAATAAACTGGGATCCAACTTCACATACTTTGTTTACCCATGTAGTCTCCATGATTTAGGCCTTGATTGGCTTTTATAAACAGGGATGAGAGGTTAGTAACGCCCAATAAATGTCTTGGATCATTTGTAAATAACAGTTCTTTGTCTGTTGTCTAAGTACCATTTCAAATATAAGTAAATTGTCATTTATTTTACCTTATTAAAAGCACAGACACTTTATTAAGCTTGAAATTATGGTTTTATTAACTTATTAATGAGGACCACAAGCAGATAACTAATCAATTTGGCACCGATGTAAACGGTTTAGCTAATTATCTTAACTGGCACATCACACGTCCTCATTTGTAAGTCACTCTGGATAAAATGTCTAAATGAATAAATGTAAACATAAAGCATGCGTCTGAATACATGATGCAGGTAACACTGGGCAATACTCATCTGTTTTTGCAGTGTGTGCATGACAATGTACTAATTAAATGATTACATAGCAGTGCTTCAGTGGAACTTAACAAAACTAATGGCATTTTGGGTTCTTTTTTGCAGATCCCTCATGGGAAGTAAGTGTGGCTGCATGTCTCACCGGATTTTGATATTTTGCTTAATTTGTAAATCATTATACTCTGTTTTTATCTACACTATGCCTTTTTTCATTGTTTCAGTCCATGTAGATAAAATATTCATTCATTCATTTTCTTTTCGGCTTAGTCCCTTTATTAATCTGGGGTCGCCACAGCGGAATGAACCGCCAACTTATCCAGCATATGTATTACGCAGCGGATGCCCTTCCAGCTGCAACCCATCTCTGGGAAACATCCATACACACTTACTCATTCACACACACACATACACTACGGACAATTTAGCTTACCCAATTCACCTATACCGCATGTCTTTGGAATTGTGGGGGAAACCGGAGCACCCGGAGGAAACCCACGCCAACACAGGGAGAACATGCAAACTCCACACAGAAATGCCAAACTGACCTAGCCAGGGCTCGAACCAGCAACCTTCTTGCTGTGAGGCGAATGTGCTATCCACTCCGCCACCGTGCTGCCTAGATAAAATATAAACATATTAAATTAACAAAATACAGAACAAAGTATGAAATTAACTGGACCAGATCTTGGATGGTACTGGCTCAGATTCGAAGTGATGTATTTAAAAAAATAATAAAATGCAATAGTATCTGGATGCAGCCTTGATGATGCAAGCTGAGACTGCATAATTCAGTGATGCAATGTCAGACACAATGCACTCAATGGAGCTAGTGACGTTACTGTGAGAGGTAGGGTTAGGTGTAGGCATTAAAAAGCTTTGGATGCAGCTCAGATTGTGCTGCACCAGGTGTGCATCCAGACTCCTCTCCTAAAATGTGCTGACCCAGATCCAGCACAATACTGGACCAGATCTGGAACAGCCTGTGAAACGAACTGGCCCAGATCCTGCACAGTTCTGTCCAAGATCCAGAGCAGAACTGAACCAACATCTGGGCCAAGTGAACATAAGGAAATCCACATCTGGGCCGGAGCGGGCCCAGTGCAATGCAAAACTCCTATACCTAACCCTAATACTATATAGTCAGAAAATGCATTAACAATCGCTATGCCGAACAAATTATTAAGATTTGCTTGTGTCTTTCTTATGAATGTTGTCATTGTTAACATTACATTGTCAAAATGTAATATTAGATCATTATACTCAATATTCATTCATATAGTACAAAAATGTAAGGATTTCATGTTATTTGATGTATATTTTATTAAAATTATTACTTAATATCCTTAAATCATATATTGGTTAAATAATTACTAAATAGTATATTCAGTTGATATTCTGATTTGATTGACTGATGTCTAGATGTTTTCTGGTGCCCCTCTGCAGTACCGTCATAACCCCTCTGTGTTCTCGAAGTCAAAGAAGCATTTGTGTATTTATTATTTACTATTAAGTTATATAGACAATTATATTTCAATTAACATTAGCAATATGATAACAAGAGCTGCCCTCTGTTTTCCTAGGCTAAGCTTCAGATGATTTCACTTGCAAGGCAGAATGACAAGCAGAAATGAGATTGCTGGGAATGCGCCTTGAGGGTCTCATTTGCCCATCATGCAGTTTCTTCTCTATGTGTGTAGCACAGCTGCCTCCTCTGAGCTCACCCTGTGAGCTCTTTTAACTTGCCAGAGGAGGATCCATTTGGAATCATATTAATTAAACCATAAACTAATTGTATGTTACTTTACTGTCAACGGATTTGATATCACTTTTATTTTTTTGTGTGAAGAAAAAGATAATTCTTTTGTTTGCTGTAAGATTCCAGCTGTCACTGGATTTAAGTAAGCATGTATTTAATTAGCAAAACAGTTCAGTGGAGCATGCGCCAATATTTATTTATTTCATGAAAACACAACAGTGCTCGCTCAGTACTCTAAACACTCAGAATGTGTCTAATGATTTACAGGAATATAGTGAATTCACAGAGCGAGTGGGGAATAATTACTTGCTGACTGTGCTGTAATGTTTTTTGTTGATGCTCCAGATTGGAACATTATTGGTTTTCCCAGTTATACTCACAGAGGAAAAAAATTAATTAATAAAACACACAAAACGAGTGCAATTTCATTCAATTCTGTGAAATTGTGTTTTCAAGACTATTCTACAAGGATGCTTTTATTAACTGTAATTAAAGCGACATATTTTTTTAGATAAATGTGCACAGTAAGCCATTAAGTAAGCCATTAAAATGGTATAAATGTCATAAACTTTGTTACAGACTACATAAAAACATTATAACATAATCTATAAAAATATAAAGAGTAGTTTTGACCGCAGTGCTGTAACACTGTTCAACACAACATTTGTGTGAAATTAACAAATGAATGAAGCACTGTGGCGGAGTGGGTAGCACAATCGCCTCACAGCAAGAAGGTCGCTGGTTCGAGCCTCGGCTGGGTCAGTTGGTGTTTCTGTGTGGAGTTTGCATGTTCTCCCTGTGTTTGCGTGGGTTTCCTCCGGGTGCTCTGGTTTCCCCCACAAGTCCAAAGACATGCATTATAGGTAAATTGGGTAAGCTAAATTGTCCAAAGTCTATGAGTGTGTATGGATGTTTCCCAGTGATGGGTTGCAGCTGGAAGGGCATCCGCTGCATAAAACATATGCTGGATAAGTTGGCGGTTCATTCCGCTGTGGCGACCCCAGATTAATAAAGGGACTAAGCCGAAAAGAAAATGAATGAATGAATCAATGACTTTATGTCCCACTTCTGACTCATATACTCATGTATGGCTCATACTAATGTCATATGCATTAATCAAATGTAAAATGGCAGTGCATTATATCAATCATAAAATAATCTTTGATAATTTATGTTGCAAAGGTTACTCAGTTATTCAGTGCTCAGTTAATACATTTGTTTCTTCTTTTCTTCTTTATCTTCTTTGATTAAAAGCAGTGTTCACTTTAAGAGGTAATACACAGACCCAGTATACTGATACACCTGTCTAATTTCTCCAGTGCACCTAAAGCATAACTGGCTGTATTTATGTGTGATTTTAGAAGTACCACTCACTCACTCACTCACTCACTCACTCACTCGCTCACTTTCCTTCGGCTTAGTCTCTGCTAATCATGGGACACCACAGTGGAATGAACTGCCAATTACTCTGACATATGTTTTATACAGCGCTTCCAGCTGCAACCCAGCACTCAGAGTACACTAAATAATAAACCCCATGTGCTGGGAAACACCAACACACTCTCTCAGTCACATACACTCATACATAATGGTCAGATTAGTTTATCAAATTCACATAGGATTCACGTCTTTGGACTGTTGTGAATACCAGAGGAACCGGATGAAACCTACGGAGAGAACATGCAAACACCACACAGAAAGGCCTCCTGGTCCAGTTGGGACTCGAACCAGTGGCCTTGTTGCTGTAAGGTGACAGTGCTAAACACTTTCTCCATAAATTGTTGAACCTGTAGGTTCTCATGTCAAATTACAACAAAACTGAAAAATTGTATAGTAATTCCAAAAAAGTTAATTATGTAAAAAATGGCCTTCACAGGGGCTTTTTTCACATGATCTTTAGTGGGTCATTCAACTAATTAAAGTTTTCAGTTAAACTGCTGATTTAAATTAGCATATAGTGTCAAACTAGAGGACTGTATCAAGTTCCTATGTTTTTAGAAATATACATAAAACTAAATCCACTTAAAACTCTATATACTCTAGAAATATATATATATTCATTCATTTTCATTTCGGCTTAGTCCCTTTATTAATCTGGGGTTGCCACAGCGGAATGAACCGCCAACTTATCCAGCATATGTTTTACGCAGCGGATGCCCTTCCAGCTGCAACCATCTCTGGGAAACATTCATACACACCCATTCACACTCATACACTATGGACAATTTAGCTTACCCAATTTACCTATACCGCATGTCTTTGTACTTGTGGGGGAAACCGGAGCACCCGGAGGAAACCCACACCAACACGGGGAGAACATGCAAACTCCACACAGAAATGCCAACTGACCCAGCCGAGGCTCGAACCAGCGACCTTCTTGCTGTCTTGCTGTGAGGCGAACGTGCTATACAATGATACATATATATATATATATATATATATATATATATATATATATATATATAACTTTATTATGTACTATTTGCCTTTTATAGCATTGTTACTTCAGGCAGAGAAAAATGTTCAGTTACATAAGCCACTGTAATCAAATACAAACAAGCTGGTCTACAGTACACCTAAGAGTCTTTTAACATTCCAATTCTTCTCTTAGCATAATATCTTTGGTGTGCATGCTTATTACTCAATGAAAAACACCATTCATCTGTATTTCTGTCTATAATATTTAAGATGAGCCACTCTGTCATTCCTTAAAGAAAGAGAGAGAGGTGGGGATGACAGGACAAATAAATACAAACATATCAGCTGTGGCAAGCCCGCCAAAGCTTTCGCTAGTTCAGCAGAAAATGAAGGTGCGAGAGAAATAAGAAAAAGGGAAAGTGGGGGTATATGTGCTGCACTAGGGGGACTGATTTATACATGATCCCAGGTGGGGGGTGAATCTGCCTGCAGTCGCCCTGCCTGACGCTGTCGCCTCTAATGAAGCAGAGGTGCGTGTGAGGAGACAGACGCAGTCGTGCACAAACAAGGGCGAGCAGGCCTCACAACGTCGCCCCTAATGAGCCCCCTGGTCATATTTTAGCATAATGCCTCTGCACACCTCATACACACAAAGCCACACACTTCTGATAGGTTGTTGTGCTATTGTATAGTTGCATACTTAAAGACCATCCTGTTCTCTTGTGGGATCTCTCGCCCACACATAAGCTCATTTGTCACACACATTTGTCAGCCGTATGCCTGTAGGAACACAACATAGATTCAAAGAGAAGAAATTAATGTCCAATACGTCTCGATGGCTTCCTTCCAATCCTTCAGAGGCCGTGAGAATGCAGACTCAGGTAATATCACCGTTATATCCCCTTGTTACGGCTCCCCCACAGGGCCCTATCCATATGGCTCCGTCTCAATGGCAGGGCTGTGAGATAGAGGGTAACGAAGCCAGCGCTATTTTTAAAGAGCCTTTCTCCATTTCCAGCACAGCTTGTTAAGAGCTCATCGTTACGGCACTTCCATACTTTCCCATTCTAGGCGCTAAGGGCAACTGAGCCCAAGCCTAGATAAAGTGCCAGAGTTGTCACATAGTCTTACAGAGATAGTGTTTCACCTCACTAATCATGCCACTATGAGGGAACGTGGTCAGGTGCTGTCAAGGCAACAGGGTAAGTGGCGAGCAGGTATTGCTTTAGCTTGTGAAGGATTCTAGTGTTGATGTTGGAAAAAGGCCAGGTTTTTATATAAATTTTGATGGTGTATATGAGCTAGCAAAGGTATGAGATGGCATGTGGTGCCGCTATGGAGAACTCCAACTCAGTCTAGAACTATAAAAATGGGATTTAAAGAAAAAGTATTAACCTTAAAATGGACTTGATTTTTTCTTTTATTTTTTTATTATGTATTTATTCATTCATTAATTTATTTATTCTGAATATGAGTACTACAAATAATCTACCATTGTCTTTATGGCAACCTCCTCAGCATTTTTCACAACGAGTGTCACTGTCACAATAAATAAGGAACTGGATCCAATTGTGAATCTAATAGTGAAATAAACTGCATGTAGCAGGTCAAATGTTGTTGGACCGTGATCACGATGATGAAACAGACTTTGCCAGTATGATACAAACTGCAATAGACTGGAGAAAATAGACTGTAGATAGAGGAATTAAGGTAATCCAGAATAGAAGCTAAAGACAAAGAAAAAGTCAGAACATGAGAAATTGAGATCTGGCAAAAAAAGCCTGAAAGACAAGTGTATATTGTATATGGAAGAGACAATATGACCATTAGGTGTGGTGACTTAACTCCTTAAAGATGCAATGGTGCAACTCATGAAGAACAAAGATGTCACTCCCGTTACGCTAGCCACTATATTTGTGTCCGATATGGTCACACTCACAACCACAGCACGCCTAAATTTAACTTAAAAAAAAAAGTATATATATATATATATATTTATTATATTATATATATATATATATATATATATATATATATATATATGCATCATGCGCGCTGCAGCCAAAATGTGAGAAAGGTGAGACTTGTCAGCAGTTGTGTCAGCTATGTAAAGGTATTTTAAAAGATATTTAAGAAAAAAAAAAGCTCTGTGCATTTTATGTCCCTTATGTTAAAGTGAACGCACACTCTTAGAGTAAAACCTCAATCAAATATATTTGTTTACATGTGTTTAATTGCAAGTACCTTTCTGTTTTAACTACTGGTATTATATCCATGCTAATGATTAGTTTAATACAGCTGTTTTTACCATTCAACTCACTAGCACTGTACTGTATCTGACTGTACATTTTATAATAAACAATTTTTTATGTTAAATTGTGTTGTTAGACAGCTTTGTTTAGATTTTGTTAATTACTTATTTAAGGTTGTTTATAATGAAGGTAGGCAGCACAGTGGTGCAGTGGTTAGCACCTGGTTTGCTGGTCGCTGGTTCGAGCCCCGGCTGGGCCAGTTGATGTTTCTGTGTGGAGTTTGCATGTTCTCCCCGTGTTCGCGTTGGGCTAAATTGGCCTGTATGGGTGTTTCCCAGTACTGGGTTGTGGCTGGAAGGGCATCCGCTGTGTAAAACATATGCTGGTTAAGTTGGCAGTTCTTTCCACAGTGGCGACCCCTGATAAATAAGGGACTAAGCCAAAAGAAAATGTAAAAATAAATATAATGAAGGTTGGGTTAGTATCCAGTATTGGTTAGTATCCAGTATTTGATATATGGATTATACTTCTTTAAATTTGCCCAAAGCTGCACAATAAATGTCATTTTTGAATGTTTAAATGGTGCTTCAGGAAAAATCCATATGTATTTCACAATTCAGGGCCATTTATTTATTAATTTATTATTTAGATTGGTAGAACATATTTGTATTGTTTTTAGCATAAGAGCATACACAATAACAGAACAGAAAGAGTACAAAGGTTATTTCACAATGCATATAAAGTCTGACTCAACAATATCTTCATGAAAGCATAGGAAAAAAAAATAGATTAAATAAAATACATAATTTATAGGGAAGTGTTTAGTGTCCACAACTAACCACAGCCACAATCCAATGCATCCCACAAAGAGTTACAAGTCAGCATCACTAATCAAAAGCTATTTGGATTCCAGGTTTTGAAAAATACCTTTTGTCTGTCAACCTAAAAACAGGCGCATATTCGGACTTCTAATTTTGTAGAATTATCTTCTTTGATTTATTGCACTCTTTGAGTTGATGCTTTTTGGAAAGCTAGGTTAAGAATAGTGCATCCTCCTGACAAATGTGTTAATGGCTTAATTGTTTGAGGGAGAAAATTGGTATCAGCAAACACTCATATTCATGGTATTGGCATTGGTATTAGACATGGGAAATATGGTATAGAGTCAAAACTATACAATGCGTTCCCCACACTGTCACACATTTGAACTAAATTGGTTTGAACTGTCATTAGTGATGTCACATAAATGGTGAAGAGATAACTTCTACTAATTAAAAAATAATACCTAATTAATAACATCAAAATAATGTCAGATTATTGTTGTAGTAATAAGCATGGCATAAGGACCACTTCATCTTTTTTACTCTCTGTTATTTTGCTTTATTATGTGGGTTCCTTTACATAAACCAATCTTTCATGGTAATACAGCACATACAGCAAATAATTTGTAAGTAATGCTGATATCCAACAAGGCCAAAATAAAACAGAACAATAAATGACAAATAAAAAAAGAATAAAACATTAAAGTCACATGACATGTCAATAAAGATGATCAAATTCTTTGTAATCACCTTATTGTTTGTTTGTTCATTTGTTTATCTGTTTATTTATCTGCTTATTATTTATAAAAAGAAACAATGTATCTTTGTAAAACAATTTAATATAATATAATATAATATAATATAATATAATATAATATAATATAATATAATATAATACTTTAATCAAATAAATGCAGCCTTTGTGAGCAAATTGAACATAAGATAATAAAAATGAATTAAAGATAAGTGTATTTATTAATATATGTTTTACTTTTTTGTCAATAATTCATAATTCATTTAGTTTTCTTATTATCTGCATATTAAAACAAAATGTCTAACATGGTTCGGATTTATTTATTTTTCTTTTCAGAAAATACAGCAACAGCAGCTTATACATAATTTTCATGTGAAGTGAGAAAAATAATCAACTTACTCGATAGCAGGTGCCTACTGGGAGCTGGAGTTATTAGTGTGGAATTGACTGAAGTACCTGAGGGCAAAAACAAAGGAAGGAAAACACACCAAACTCCATTTGTCAGAATGAAGGTTTATGTATTTGACAATAAGGAGTGTGCAGAAGAAGAGTATACTTGTTTAGATAATGGGCTTGAAAAAGAACAAGTCCACTTACTATTTATTTAAGGGGATTTCTTCAACACTATCTTAAACAAAAACAGCACATATCCATTATGAGGGGAGGGTCATAACACAGCTTAGGCATATTTCCGCATCCCTGCAGCAGTTCAGATTTAAGTACCTAGTCTATGGCAACAATAATGTTTAAGCACATTGCCAAAAGGCCTAAAGGCACGCTAAAAACAAAACAAAACACAGCACTAGTGGTAATGTGAAGTGGCTCACCTCTCTAACTGTGAGTCAATAGTGAGCCCAGAGCAAGAGTGTCTTATGTTCTGCTCTCTGCAGTCTACAAAAACAGATAAAACGTTCATACGGTGAATTTAGCTAAGCCTTTCTCCTCAATTACATGCACAATGTATTTTTTATTCTTTTTATATGGTTTATGAATACTTTCAAACATCCAGTGTGCAATATGTCTCGTGTCTCTCATTATAAAAAAAACGGAATCAGCTCTGAATATTTACAGTAATGCATAAACAACACAGTTCATTGCAAACTGCCTATCATTCGGCTCATAAAGCAACTGCACATTGGTTTAAAGCTTACCTTTTAGTAGAATGTCCTTTAAATTAAAATGACCCCAGGGCCTAAAGAAAAAGTCTAGATATCTGCGACCACAAGACACTTCCGAATGTATCTAAAGAGCTCATTTCAGAGCCCCATCTATGTCATATAACCGTAATGCGCACAGAAATCTTTAACTGGGGTAATTACTCCAAGCATGTGATTAGAATGTCATTTGATGACACTGGCTAATTAGCTCTGTCTTGGTTCATCACAGTCGCTCAATAAGAAAGCCTGTCACGGCTGGCAGAGAGGTGCGACACTCTTAGCTGGACTGCGGCATGTAAGGGCCTGGATAAGAAATTGTAGGACAGAGGGTCTTTTAATAATTTGTGACACATCTGTCATGGAGAAAGGTTTGAGAGACTCTAAATAGCATGGATTTAATTGAAGTATTATTCTCCTGATCTTCACTTTTTTTTTTCTGGTCCAGAACTCTCTCGCTGTTAATATATTAAGCGGAGACAAAGAAACTTGTGCTGCATTTAATGCACACACACACACACACACACACACACACACACACACACACACACACACACACTCTTTCTTTATTTCTTTCTTTTTTCTTTCTTGCATAGATGCATCTTGTTTTTCATTCATTTTATTTCGACTTAGTCCCTTTATTAATCTGTGGTCGCCACAGCAGAATGAACCACCAACTTATCCAGCATATGTTTTACGCAGCGGATGCCCTTCCAGCTGCAACCCATCACTGGGAAACATCCACACACTCTCATTCACACACATACACTACGGACAATTTAGCCTACCCGATTCACCTATACCGCATGTCTTTGGGGAAACCAGAGCACCCAGAGGAAACCCACGCCAACACGGGGAGAACATACAAACTCCACACAGAAACGCCAACCGACCCAGCCGAGGCTCAAACCAGCGACCTTCTTGCTGTGAGGCGAATGTGCTATACCCACTGCGCCACTGTGAGGCCCGATTCCAATTTATAATCATTTAAATTTAGATTCATATAATTCAAGCTGATCACCTTATAGGTTGTGATTTGGTCTAATTTAGATCGATTAACCTAATAAATGCTTATTTTACGTTAATGGTTCATCACTTACCTGAAGTCGCTTAGAGTCAGGTACATCTGCTCACGAACACAACCTCACCAGGTCGGGTTCTTAGATAGAGGATATACCTGTAAACTAATTTCCTTATTAAAGTACTATTAGGCCGCCAGTGTTTGTCACTGTCAGATTGTCAGTGATTGTCAGAAATCAACAGGTCTCTAATGCTGTGCCTATGCTCCATCCATTATGCCTGAGTGTTTGACCAATCCTGGTAATAGGCTCCAGAAACATCAGCTGAAACACTACTAGTTACAAAGATTTCAGGAGATATTAGAGTTAAACAAAAACTTTACATTTATTTATATTTATTTATTTTATTTTCTATTCCAATTTACATAAATAAAGAAAATAAGCCAATTCAGAAATGTACAACATCAATTAACTAAAGATACATTTAAGAGTTTAATACCTGACCGTGTAGAAGTACGTTGCAGTATATAAGCCTTGATGCAGAGCTCAGAGACTCATACACTGCAACGGGGTATCATGGCTACAGAATCCCACAGACACTTCTGCACCCTTCCCTTAAATACTCAAATCATCATAAATTCAAGACAATAAAAGCTTCGCAAAGACCCTTGCCTGGTCTTGAGTTGATGTGAAGATCATTTTCCCTGGAGTGAAGCATCTGGCAAAGATCTTATGAAAGTCAAAACCCAAATTAACAGATATAAGGGAAATTGTAAAATATTACAGTGAAACTGAGACCACTTTACCAATCACACAGAGATATTTAAAATAACACCAAACATGAATATAGAGCCACAAGAAAAACCATATTAAAAACTTGGACATTCTGTGTGAAATGTGAGTGAGCTGCTCTGGTGGAGAAGGTAAATTCGAGGGCAGAGGATGCATGATCGAGACAGTTGAAAAACTGGTTTCCTAGCTGAGTTTATTGTTTTAGTGCCTGACAATTCTCGTGGTCGTGTCTCGTGTGGAATTCCATAACAGTTCTCAGGGTTTAATATTAATATTATTAACCATCCTTAATCTATTTTAATCTAACACCAATAGTATTGACAAAAACATGAGAAAAAAACACTCAATGCCCCATGAATAGAACATGTTAGTAGCTTTAGGCCATCTAAACCTTTCTCTTTGTGCAGTGTTATGTTTAAAAACGAAAATGTTCAGCTCAGTTTAATTACAGACCTGTTTCAAAGTCAAACTCAATCAGAAATAACACAGCATTTCTAATAATAATTCAGTGGAGACTTGGAAACATAATGTTCAATTTTATTCAATTTTATTCAATTTTATACAATTTTACACATAGTGATCTTTATTACAAACATGCACTTTTTTAAAAAACTTTTTAAACTTGCAAAACTAATTTTTGAGGTGCAGCTGATCACGGAGAGTTGGAACAGATCTTTTAATTACAGTTTCCTTGAAATCTATATACATTAGGGAATTTTAAAAAACACTTTTATTGTGTTTATATCGCTCCAATATGACAGTGGGCACAATATACCTACACACAGTTCTGTCCAAACAGCTTTTACAAGTGGGAACAGTGGGAACAACAAATCTGTGTTTGTGCCTGATCTTGAAAACATGTAAGTACATCAAATATAACTAGCATACAATTATTTGTGAGCGAGACCCTGTTGCGAGGACAAAGGTGTTTCTAGGGAAGTAAATATCCACTCCTAGTAATCTCAATTAACACTGAAAAAAGTCATTCTGAAGGAGTATAATCCTAGCATAACATTAGCCAGCTTACTTAGCAAATACTTTTCTAAGTGAAAGTTTAGTATACTGTGAAACACTGTTCTTTCAATGGAGGCAGCCAAGTATATTTCATCAAACAGCGACGTAATTAATTTCAGCTACTGCAGTGCGACAGTCAAATGAAATAAATTTCTCCTCCTATTATCAAGGGGCACATCCAACCACCGAGCTGCAGACATGGGCGCTCTGCATCGATGATGAGAAAGACTAAGTGTTTTTGCTTTTACTAATTACATCTAGCATATGTTGTACAGAAGCAGGGAGGAGACCGACTGAGGACTGAACATCACGTAATTGTATGAGTCACAAGGTTTCTTATTTGTTAAATAAATATATACTTAATTTCTAGAAAGTCCCCGGTTGCTTTTCATTTGGCAAACTATAATGAGAATTCCAGCGATTAACATTTAATATTTAGTTTCCTGCATATGAAATGAATTCATAAAACCCATTCACTCCTGGGAATGCAAACAAATTTAATTACACCTCTTTGCGATGACACATTTTCTTCTCCTTTCAAATGTCTCATGCTCAAATTGCAGGGAGAATAATGATGCACATAAGTAATGCTCATCTTAAACAGCCGTGAACGCTTTGATAATCCGTATAAAAGGCAGAAAAAAAGGGACAGTGTAAAAAGTACCACCATCTTGACCTCCACCACAGAATGAGAGCACCAAGTCAAAACACTGTGCTATTCTCAGCTTTAATGGATGCAGTGCCCTGGGAAATGATGACTTGAAAGTCAGAAATCATTCAGGATTCTGCTTTGAAGGAACTGTAGACTTATTGTTTACCTCATGATCTCACTGCCTTTCTATGAAACTTTAAGTTGGAGAAGTTTTCTTTCATTCCAAGCACTTATCAGCTCACAGTGGATGGATACTATTTTATCAATATCAGCATTGCTCACGGTCAATGTTTTAGATCCTTCTGTGGAGGAAGTGTGTAATATGTATTATAATGTACAATCATATATGTGTCCTAATGGCAAGGACTAATCGTATGAATACATACATAAATACAAACTTTTTTTTTTTGTGGATGCAAAGTGGATGCAAAACACATGCTATCCAGATGTTTATATTGGGAAAAAAATCAATAAAAAAAAATTATGAGAAATCTGTTCAGGAGAGATCTTAGAGTGTATATGAAATTGACAAACTAACAGATGTGATTAATCTAACAACAATAGTATTGACAAAAACATGAGAAAAAAAAAAAACACTCAATGCCCCATGAATAGAACATGTTAGTAGCTTTAG
>CAIGQW010006673.1:1824410-1843232 GCA_903798125.1 Danio choprae
CAATAAACACTGTTTAAGATATCTCTGTCTTCTGTGATCCGTGACAGAATGAATATATATATATATATATATATATATATCAACCATCAACCTGCAACCCATCACTGGGAAACATCCATACACACTCATTCACACACATACACTATGGACAATTTAGCTTACCCAATTCACCTATAGCACGTCTTCTGGTTCTGGGAAACCGGAGCACCCAGAGCCAAACCAACGCGAACATGGGGAGAACATGCAAACTCCACACAGAAATGCCAACTGACCCACCCAAGGATCGAACCAGCGACCTTCTTGCTGTGAGGCCATTGTGCCACCCACTGCGCCACCACGTCGCCCCATATATATATATATACACATTAAACCATTAAACAAATATATTAAAACCCCTTTGAATTTCTTTTCTTTTTTAAATATTTCCCAAATTATGTTTAACAGAGCAAGGAAATTTTCACAGTATGTCTGATAATAGTTTTTCTTCTGGAGAAAGTCTTATTTGCTTTATTTCGGCTAGAAGAAAAGCAGTTTTTATTTTTATTTAAATCATTTCAGGTCAAAATTATTAGCCCCTTTAAGCTATATATTTTTCGATAGTCTACAGAACAAACCATCGTTATACAAAACTTGCCTAATTACCCTATCCTGCCTAGTTAACCTAATTAACCTAGTTAAGCCTTTAAATGTCACTTTAAACTGTATAGAAGTGTCTTGAAAAATATCTAGTAAATTATTATTTACTGTCATCATGGCAAAGATGAAATAAATCAGTTATTAGAAATGAGTTATTAAAACTATTATGTTTAGAAATGTGTTGAAAAAATCTTAGAATAACGGGGGATTGAGTCGCTTTGCCTGTTGAACATACTCCAGATTTTTGTGATCTGTCAGTACTTGGAATGGGTGTTTGGCTCCCTCCAGCCAATGTCTCCATTCCTTAAGTGCTAGCTTTACTGCCAGTAGTTCCCTATCACCCACGTGATAGTTTCTCTCAGTTGGGGTGAGACGGTGAGAAAGAAAAGCACAAGGGTGAAGTTTGTTATCCTCACCTCTCTGGGATAACACCGCTCCAATGCTCACCTCGGAAGCATCAACCTCAACCGTAAAAAGGTTTGTCAGGGTTCGGGATAAGGAGGATAGGTGCCGATGTAAAGCGCTTCTTGAGTTCATTGAAAGCTTCTTCAGCTTTGGGTCCCCACCGAAATCCAGCATCTTTCCCAGCATCTTTTTTCAGATAATGAGGCCGCCACAGTGCTAAAATTTGCTGCACTTCCTTGACAGATGAAGGGGAAGGCCAATCCACCATAGCTTGGACCTTTTGCGGATCCATTTGGATCTGCCCTGGTTGGATGACAAAACCAAGGAATTTGACTTGGGATATGTGGAAATGGCATTTCTCGGGTTTAACATACAGGTGGTTTTTGAGAAGTCATTGGAGGACTTTGCAGACATGATGTGTTTTTGGAGTGAATTCGAGAAGATGAGGATGTCGTCTAAGTAGACGAATACAAACTTGTTCAACATGTCTTGGAGGACATCATTAATGAGGGCTTGAAAAATAGCGGGAGCATCGGTGAGACTAAAGGGCATCACTAACTATTTGTAGTGGCCTGTAGGTGTGTTGAAAGCAGTCTTCCATTAATTTCCTTGTTTGATGCGCACGAGATGGTAAGCATTGCGCAGATCAAGCTTAGTGAAAATTGAGGCTTCTTGTAAGATCTCAAAAGCAGTGGTTCTTTCCGTCCTTCTTACCAACAAAGAAAAAAAACTGTGCCCGTAGGAGATGTGGAGGACCGGATGATTCCTGCTGCGAGGGATTCCTCAATATAGTTGTCCATGGCCGTGCGCTCAGGAAGGGACAAGGAAAAAATACTGCCTCTTGGGGGGCAAAAGTCCGGAAGCAGCTCAATGGCACAACCATAAGGACGATGAGGCGGTAAGGAGATAGCTCTCTTTTTGCTGAAGACAGCTTTAAGGTAGTGGTACTGGGCTGGAACTTGAGACAGATCTAAGGGTTCTCGAGACTCGAAAATGGGGTTCAGGGGTTTCTGACTCAAACAAGTGGCTTGGCAGGTGGGACTCTAGGCCAGGAGGGTTCCAGTAACCCAGTCAATGTGTGGGTTATGTTGAAGCAGCCAGGGGTGTCCAAGGATAACTAGGAATTCAGGTGAATGTACGAGGTGGAAACAGGGCTTCTCTTGATGCTGGTGGATGGAAAGGGACAGGTCAGAAGTAAGATGTGTCACCTCACCTGAAGATAAGGGTCTGCCATCCAATGCTGTGACTGACAGTGGTTCTGGAAGGGGATCATTGGGAATATTGAGGTTCTTTGCTAGGGTGATGTTCATGAAATTTCCTGCGGCACCAGAGTCAACGAAGGCTTGAAATTGGGAATGTTGGTCTGCCCAAGTAAGAGTGACAGGAAGGAACAAACCACTTTTGGAAGGTGAGGAACAGTATGTGACTCCCGTTACAGTCCTTCCTTGCCTGTATGGAATGGAGCATTTCCCGTAAGCTGAGGACAGGTGGAGCGAAAATAAACAGATAGACCACAGTAACGGCAACACCGCTCCCTCATGCGGCGGTCTCTCTCTGTGGGAGAAAGGCAAGTCCGGACCAACTGCATTGGTTCAGAATAGTATTGATGTACCAGTAATGTGGAAGATGGAGTTGAAGTGAGGGCCTCGGTGGAAGCCGTGGAGCATTCCAGACGTTTCTTCCTCAGCCGGTTATCTAGTCTAATACCTTGATCAATTAGAGTCTCGAGATTTAGGGCAGGTTCCCTGATAGCCAAATCGTCTTGAATAATCTCAGATAACCCATTTCGAAAACAGACCATGAGAGCTTTCTCATTCCAGCCACTCCCTGCTGCCACTGTATGAAATTGTATGGCATATTCCGCCACACTGCCAGTCTCTTGCCGAAGGGTGGGGAGTTTTTTAGAGGCTTGCCGGCCACTGAGAGGGTGGTCGAAGACTTGCTTAGACTCCTGTTCAAAAGCTGTGTAACTTGAGATAAAGGGCGCTTTGGCCTTCCAAACTATGGTAGCCCAGGAGAGGGCCTTACCGGATAACAGAGTGATCACATATGCAATTCAGGCCCGATCTGATGGGAAGGATGATGGCTGTAACTCAAAGGTAAGAGAGCTGATCTGATGGGAAGGATAATGGCTGTAACTCAAAGGTAAGAGAGCATTGGGTTAGAAAACCATCACATGCACTGGGATCACATGAGAAGTGTTGTGGTGGAGGAAGGTGAAGTTCCATCATAGGGGACGGTGCTCGAGATTCTGAAGAGGGTACTGAGGTGGCTGTGGGTGCTGGAATTAAACAGGTAGGTAATTTGTCAAAGAGCTGACAAACAGTACTCATAAGGTCAGAGAGTACCTGTGAATGTTTGGCCATCAAAGCCTCTTGCTGAACTAGGACATGCTCATGTCTGTGGACTGTAGACTCATGCTGAGTCACTGTGGTAAGGAGCTCCTGGGAACTGGGGGTTTCTGGGTTCATGTTTGGCTTGGTTATTCTGTCAGTAAAAACAACAGGAAAAACAAAAGCTTTTCCAATATCCAAAAATACAAAACTCAAAAGAGCAAAAAACTCTGGATCAGTTACTGCTCTAAAAAATTAAGAAAGAGTAATAAGCTATTGGCAATAGGCAATTGTGTTTATCCAATACTGCATTGACAAGAAGGAGATATCAAAGATCTGCGCTATGATTATCCCGGCATGCAAAGTTTATTTCAGTAAAATTTTGATACACTGCTTGTGATACTTCACAAGTTTATGTACGTAAAGTAATCCTAAACAGATACTGGCAGTACCTAGACATTTTAATAGATGGCAACCACGTTGATGCATGGAAACAACGGACCGAAAGCAGACCATGCTTTGTATTATAAATTCTATGGGCAATGTATGGACACACCCACACACAGACACACACACCTCAAACAGCAGCAGAGGAGAGGTGCGCCAGTCACTGAATCCAACATGTCCAACATTATCAACTGTCCGCCACATTCTAGGGTTAAGGTTAGGCTTATGACTAGGTTTAAGATTAGGGTTATGATTAGTGTTAGTGTTATGATGGGTTAATGTTGGGGTTATATCAAGGGATAAGGTTAGGGTTAGGGTGAGGGTTATGACTAGGGTTAGGATTAATTCTAGGTTTAGGGTTATGACTAGGGTTAAAGTAAGGGTTAAGACAAGGGTTAGGGTTAGGGTTAGAACTAGGGTTAGGGTTATGACTAGTGTTACGGTTATGTCTAGGGTTAGGGTTTGGATTATGACTAGGGTAAGGTTTATGACTTGGGTTAGGTTTAGGGTTAGGGTTATGACAAGGGTTATGACTAGGGTTAGGACTAGGGTTAGTGTTATGATTTGGATTATGGTTAAGGCTAGGATTAGGGTAATGACTAGAATTAGGGTTATTGCAAGGATTATTACTAGAGTTGGTGTTAGCTTTATGACTGTGGTTAGGGCTAAGGTTAGTGTTATGACTAAGGCTAGGGTTATGGTTATGAGGAGGGTTAGGGTTATGACTAGGGTTAGTTTTAGGTTTATGAGTAGGCATAGGGTTAGGGTTAGAGTTAGGGGTAGGATTAGGGTTATAACTAGGTTTAGGGAACGGGTTATGACTAGGGTTAGGTTTATGACAAGGGTTAGGACTAGAATTAGGGCTAGGGTCATGCCTAGGATTAGGGTTATGACTAAGAATAGGGTTCGAGTTAGGGCTAGGATTAGTGTTAGGCTAGGGTTATGCCTAGGATTAGAGTTAGACCTAGGCTTAGGGTAATTGTTAGAGTTGGGGCCAGGGTTATGACTAGGGTTATGGTTAAGAGTAAGGTTAGGGTTATGACTATGGTTAGGCCTAGGTTTAGTGTTAGGGCTTGGGATAGGGCTATGACTGTGGTTAGGGTTATGACTAGGTTTAGGGTTAGGGCTTGTGTTAGGGTTATGACTAGGTTTAGCATTATGTTTAGTGATTCTGACCTTGACTATATATGCAACCAATCACTGATTATCTTTTAACTTTGTAGCCACACCCTAGCAACCGCCCCATAAGCTGTGATTAGCTGTGCTATCAAATGTTAATCATTCTAACATGCTAGTGCAATGCCAACCTTCCTAAAACATGCTAATTCATACTGGAAACATGTTTATAACATGCTAATTCATATCAGAAAGATGCTAACAAGATGCTAATTCATACTGGAAACAAGCCATCAACATGCTAATCCCATAATAGTATGTATTCTTTATTGTTGGTTATTTTCCATGTTCCATTTTTTATGTTTATCATCAGTTGCAATGCAATAAAGATTTGTTTCTGGCTTTGGAGTTATATGAAGTATAGTGTGTGTGTGTGTGTGTGTGTGTGTGTGTGTGTGTGTGTGTGTGTGTGTGTGTGTGAGAGAGAGAGAGAGAGAGAGAGAGAGAGAGAGAGAGAGAGAGAGAGAGAGAGAAAGAGACACCTTTGTGCACTTACCCTGATACATCTGAGAAAATCAAAATGTCTCATCTCATCTCATCTCTAAAAATCTCTAAATAAAAAAAAGGAAGTGGAGTGGAGTGTTCCTTTAAAACATCATTGTCACGATCACACAAGGAAGAGAGGACAGGTAGTTAGAGTTCGTGGTGTTTATTAAAACACAGGTGAGATCAACGCACTGAGTGCGGGTGGTGAAGACAACACACAGAATACAGGGATACTGAGAGTCACTTCCCTTAGTATGGCGAGCAGACTGATAACAGGAGTCGGACTCGAAGATTCCTCGAGTGAATGAGTGAGGTGAGCTCACTGATGACTGACTGATTAGATGCTTGCATTAAATAAGTTAAATAGGTGTACCTAATAAAGTGTCAAGTGAGTGTAAATATGAGCATGTAGGACTTTATTCTTGGCAGCACTAACCCTTTGATTTAGTTTAATTTCAAATTGTAATTCTTCTGTGCATTTAAGTAGTCTGTTCACTTCATTTATTGTCTGTTTTTTGTGAATTTTATGAATGTGTTGCTTTTGAATTATATTCACGTGGATGTATTAAATATAGAATAAATTCTATCTTCATTTGTGCTTTCTTACATCCTTGCAACATGCTGTGACATAAGACCCCAAGAGTTAACATGTCAGTTTGTGTTTTACATTAGTTTCTACATTTTCATTATTGTTTTTCTTTTCAAAATGTTTAGCCTCAGATACATCATCCTCCTGCTGAAGCAGAGGGAGTAATCTCTTAAAGACCATACCAGACATTTCAATGGAAACATCTAATCAACTTCCCAGACTATGCACTCTGCTCATTCTTTTATGCAAGCCTTAACAGGTTCTCAGGAGCATTTCAGCTTTTTTGTGGAGTGGGTACTGGGAAAAAATGGATCCCCATTTACAGTTTTTATCCAATGACACCGGCCAACACCCTGAGCTCTATTTTCTAAGCTACAATTTTCTAAGCTACACTTCTGTGGACAAAGAAGTATTACTAGTGGAAATTAGTTCCATCTTAGCTCACACCTCCTTTGTCTCCACCATGGCACATCAACCCACCAGCTTCACTTCCACTTTGGCCCTCTGGAGTCTCAGCTGAGCCCCAACTCATTGGCTCTTCTTCTATGCATCAGGCTCCATCACCATTAGCTGAGACACCATCGGTTGAATGGGTATCATCTACCAATCCTCCACACTGGTTCCTCCCTCTCTTAACTTCAACGAGGGTCATAGTGGTGGTTGTCATTTGGATCTTGGTCCTCTTACTTTCTCTTACTCCTGTGTCTTCCCTGGCTTCTCCCACTGTCATCCCCACCCTGGTCTAGGACAAGTTCTTGCCTGGTACCTTCCCATTCACCTGTTCCACTCCCACCTTCAAAACAACAGAATAAGAACAATGATTGGACAATTGTTGGATTATGTTCATGTGTATTTATTAAATATAGTTCAGTACTATATCTGTGCACTCTCATACATCTCTACAATGTACTGTAAACAGTAGCATGTTTACTGTGATATTGCTTATACAGTATGACACTGCTGAAATTTTTGTAATAGTTACTGCAATTTGCCTTTGTAGGGGAACAGTAGTATAGTATAGTGAAATATACTATAGTACAGTATAATATAGTACAGTGCAGTATAGTATAAGGCTGTTTAAGTTTCCCTGAATAAAGTGGATTTCTTTGTCAGTCCTTGCTTGGTTTGTGTCCTTGCTTCACGTCACAATCATTTTGTAAATAAATCGTATTTTCTTTTCTTTTTTGTTGTTGTTGTTTGTTTGTTTGTTTCACTGAAACCTAATCTAACAATTTTGGGTAACCTGTAGTTTTTTTTTTCTGTCTTGCTCTAAAATTCATTCATTCATTTTAATTTCGGCTTAGTCCCTTTATTAATCCGGGGTCGCCACAGTGGAATGAACCGCCAACTTATCCAGCATATGTATTACGCAGCGGATGCCCTTCCAGCTGCAACCCATCTCTGGGAAACATCCATACACACTCACTCATTCACACACACACACACACACTCATACACTACGGACAATTTAGCTTACCCAATTCACCTGAACTGCATGTCTTTGGACTTGTGGGGGAAACCAGAGCACCCGGAGGAAACCCACGCAAACACGGGGAGAACATGCAAACTCCACACAGAAACGCCAACTGACCCAGCCGGGGCTCGAACCAGCGACCTTCTTGCTGTGAGGCGAATGTGCTATCCACTCCGCCACCGTGCTGCCCTTGCTCTAAAATGTCATTCACAATTATATATTATAATTGTTTTATTTTTATAAATGACGAATATGCAAAAACAAAGCTGGCAGTATACTATATGTATCTGATTAACATTAAAATGTAGATAAATCTCTTTTTATTTTCTTCTAATAGTCTAAAGCCTGATTACCATATGGACAACCACATACAGTCTATGTGAAGCCATTGTTTCAAATGAAACACCATAAATATAAAAGTACAAACTGATGAATTCCTCCAATCTTTCAGACTTAAAAATTAGTACTGGGAAATAATCGCTTAAGTTTGGTCAAACATTCTATACAACTTGATCATCTGTTAGTTCTGGCACTAATTTAGAATGCTAGGAAACATGCAGAGAGTTGGCATGGTTAGAAACCAATCATATGTCTATGGTGACTTGAAAAGAGATTTGCCCACGCATTTTTGGTTCCAAACTTCTCAACGCTAGTGTCAATCTGCATCATCCCCACTAGTGTTGCCTCAGCCAGACCTCACCACTTCGAACCTACAGTAATTATGCCATCCCGTCTGTTGTGTTGCATCAAGTTATCATGTGCCAGGAGTCGAAAATGTGTGAGTATGTGTGTTTGATGACTGAAAATTTGTTCCCTAAATTATTTCTATACTTTAATTTGCTGTATTTATCTCTTTCTGTTTGGTTCGCTCTGACTCAGCCAGTCTTCCCTGCCAGTCTGTCTTGTACACACTCACACAGACCCTGATTTTGATGTTGCAAGGCCAGTGTGAGCACTCCGTTGGATAGAGATTGAGCTGGACAACGTTCTGAAAGCAGGTTTTTGCCAAGTGTTAATGGAGGTTGAAAAAGAAACAAACAGACTAAAACACATTTCTAAATAGTAGACAGATCACAGTTCTGAGAACTAAACAAATAATCCACAGGGGAAGCATGTCTGTAAAGCATATCTGTCAGGTGGCAGGAAATGAAGGTGCCAGAACCAAATGAGGTTTTGGGTTCATATCTGTCATTGTCATAGTGTTCGGAAAACTTTTCATCATTACTGGAAATGGAATGCATGCAGATATAACCCTGAACAGCCTGCACTACAAATGAATTAACATTATTATTATTATTATTATTATTATTATTATTATTAGTTATAGTAGTTGTAGTTGTTGTTGTTGAAGTACTAATAGTCTTCATGGCATATTGAGGTATGACAAATCTCTGAAATTGGAAATATATGATAGCTATAATTTATTTAAATGTTAGTTTTCTAAAAAATTATAATAATAATAGTAATAATTCTCGCTATTTACTCACCCTCAAGTAGTTCCAAATCTTTATCAGTTTCTTTATCCTGTTGAACATAAAATAAGATATATATTTTTTAATTAATCTAATAACTGTCACGGTCACACAAGGAAGAAAGGACAGGCTGTTAGAGTTTGTGGCGTTTATTAAAGCACAGTGAATCAACGCACTTAGTGCGGAAGATGAGGACAACACACAGTTCGTGAAGAACACTAAAGCCACTTCCCTTGATGTGGCGAGCAGACAGATGACAGGAGTCGGACTCGAGGCTTCCTTGGAGGACGAGATGAAGATACACGAAGAGGAGGATTAACGAAGAGTAGAGGTGACCATCTAACGTTGATTCCAGCCGGTGAGTGAATGAGTGAGGTGAGCTTATGTAGTGAGTGGGTGATGGCTGGAGCAGGTCAGTATTCTGGTGATAGTGTGCGATGTGTAGTGGATGGTGACTGTGAATGGTGACTGGGGCTGTTGGAACGTGCAGAGGGTGTGACAATAACATTACCATTGACTTCCATAAAACACAGGTTTCCACCTTTTGTTTTCAATAACTTCTTCTCTGTTCAACAGAAGAAAGAAACTTATTCAGGTCTGGAACAAATAAAAGGTGGATGAATTAAAACAGCATTTTCATTTTTTTATGAAATATTCATTAAATACAAAACACTAAATAGTACAGAACTATACTTAACACATATTTCATGATTTTGACACAAATTGCTTTTATTGTGAAATCAAACCAGTAAACACATTTTGGTCTTGTGGTCAAATTATCTGGCTTTTATAGGAGAGTTTTTGTTATTCTGATATAATTTATTTACCAATGGGCACTATTCTTTAACAACAGTGTTTGTTCTTCCAGATATTGTCAAGCGGACCGCACTGTAGGCTGAAAGTGTTGCCTTAATGACATTATCAGCTAGTCACTTGTTCTGATCCCCTACCTGTCACCAAAGCAGTTTTGATTTGCAACATGCTCTTAAAATGGAAAAGATCAGATCTGCAATGAGAGAGAAGCATAATCTCTGCAAAGTCTGCACAGTGCACCCCACCTTCTTTTTTTCCCTTTCATTTTATTTATGTATTGTGAGCACTATCCATTAACGTACCCAATAACCTAGCATCATCTTGTAGTTGTTATATAACCAATACTTTCTTAGGTAAATACACTGTAAATACAGATTAACAACAAACACATACAAAAAAAAAAGTAAGCACAGACATTTTGCCTAACTCAACGCAAAAATAAACAGAAACATTTCATTTTATTTCACGGCATCGTTTTATAAGCTTGTATTGGGTGTTTTTTAAAAAAAAAAACATTAATAGCACAAAAACATACACATTTTTTATCACATGGATAAATGAATTATAAATGAGAGCAGACTTCGGGTCATACAATCTATTCTTATGAATGAAGAATCAAAAGAAAACAAAAAAACATCCAGTTGACTTATATGGAGGAAAAGTTAATAAGGTTAATTTCACAAATCACCAAAATTCACCACACTTCAGATTTCACATAGTATCTAATTCACCATGTTACTGAAGTACTTGCCTCTTTGGATTTATCACCCTAATAATGTGAGTTTCTCATTCTATAAAAAACAAAAAACATGCAAATATACAAATTATACACAGTCAACAGTCATCACAACCTCCTTTATTATGCTTCTTAATCATTGAAAGCATCCATGTAAAAGATAATTGACATTTTTTATTCATAATGATACTCCTTTGAGAGGATTATGAGATTCCAATAGGATTATGAACATATTTTGACTTGCATGGTTAATAAAAAAGATGAACAGGTGAATGTAGAGTTAAAGGAGGAATAAGTGAGCAAGCCATATGTTATTTTTAATTTATTATTATATTATTTTGCAAATCGATTTTACTGGTGGATGGAAATGATTGTAGTATATCAGTAACTGCATAGTATGCATGCAAACATGGTCAGGGTCAGCAGTGCCAAGTTACAGTTCAAAGAAAAGTTTTCATCCTGTTGTACTTCAAGTAATGTTTGTAGGGCAAAGTAAAAAAAAAAAAAAACTAGTCAAAGAAAATAATAATCAAAATGTGTCCTGCCTCAGGTCACAAATGCATTGTTTTATCTGGGTTAATATCAAAGGAGGGCTCAGTAATTTAAGGCAATCGGGTTTTTTGACAGTTCCATCACAACCAGTCAATAATCGTTAATATCTAATCCAAGTGACAATCAAGCAGTACATGACAGGAATCAGTTATTTGTATGAGGTCTACATCTCTTTTTCCAAACCTTCTATGTGCACTGTTATGATTCTGCAAAATGTCTGTTAAGAACAGTTTACCTTAAAGATGTATTGTTCAAACAAAAGGAAAAATAAAATCAGCAAAATAAAATGTTTTTAGAGTGAACTCGTAGCTTTTAAGATACATCTGTGATCAGGCAATAAGTAGATAAGTAAATACAAAATCAAACATGAATGAATGATTAAATCACAGAAGCTTTTCATCGTACAAAACAAAAATAATGATTTATTGTCATATCTGATTGTTGTCTCTATCATAATTTGTCCATTTTAATAATAAAATGACTTACAGTTTGTTGTTATTGTAAGGCTTAAAATATAGTGTATGCATTAGTATCATTTTGGAGCTTTAAAATATTTGCCCTATTCATTTTCATGTTTTCATGAACTGTTCCTTTAAAAATGTTATGTATTCTCTATGCACAAAATGCTTTAATGCAAAAAAAAAAAAATGGTCAGTTTCTAGCCACAAGTGCAATCAGTTGTTTATATTATATTCCATTATACTTAAAAATGAACTATAAATTGTCCCACATTGGACTTTGGTCATTACCCATCTACTTTGTTTCAGAATAGCCCTAACTACTCTTCTACTCTGACATTCAGCTTCAAATCGTAGTAATTTTCTGGTCACAAAAGCAATTTCATCCAACTTAAGAAAATACCATTTGGAGGTTAAAATGTCAAATACCAGTAGTTTATGTAAATTTTATTCCCTCGTCATTTTATGGAGCTTCCTTTTTGTTTGTCTGCCTTACATTCTTCAGCTTTTCATTCAAGGACCAAAAGCAGGGAGCAGATGGCCGACAGTGATATGTGTGGTTGCGAAGAAGCAAACTGCTTGTTATTTGTTGTGCTGCATTTACAACACATATATTTTAATAGAATCCTTGTTCTTCGCCATTTACCTGCTTCAAATGAAGGAAATACTTTTTGTTTTTGTTTGTTTGTTTTGAACTTTGTTTTTGTTTACCTCTTTGCTATGCTGCTTTAGGCTCATGGTCACCTGTTTAAAAGATAAGCAATTTATTTGACATGGAAAGTCATTATGCGCATATTTATACTTATTATACATATTTATACTATTTATACATATTATAGTCTTTCGTCTACTTAACAACCAAAATAACACATTCCGTAAGAAGCCTTTAGTGACTGAATCACTATGCAGATGATGTTCCTCAAATACTTTTGAATGACCTCATCTTCCACCTTAAGCAAGAATGAAAAGAGTAACCATGGAATACTTCTAAGAAAAGATGAGGTGAATGTGAGGGAGAAAGAGTGCTGTCTCAGAGAGTTTTTCAAAGTAGTAATGAAAATAAATAAATAAATAAAAAAAGAGTTTTGACACAGTTGGAGCATGCAATATATTTGCTATACCCAGTGCAACTGACCCTTCCCAAAGACCCAAAGCACACTGGTGCTTTGAGGAGATTTCAGCTTCAAATCTGTAAGGCGCCTTGAGTGCAGAGAAAAGCACAATACACACGTAAGAAATTATAATTATTACTAACTTTACTGTGTGGCTGGCTGGCTTTATAATTTGTCAGATTGCTTGTTAATCAAACACCTGGTGATGTGCTCAATATAGTGTGGAAATACTGTTACATTTTCTGAACAAGCTTGTTGCACTATTTTGTAGGGCAGAACAAAGTAACTATGACAAAAAATAATACTGCTACTATTACTAATAATAATAATATGAATAATAATATAATACAAATAATAGCATTTGTTTTACAGTGCAAGATTTTGTACACAAAATATGGTGTCATTGAAACTATCAAGCGGCGTGGTGGCTCAGTGATTAGCATTGGTTAGCAAGAAGGTCACTGGTTCAAGCCCCGGCTGGGTCAGTTGGCATTTCTGTGTGGAGTTTGCATGTTTTCCTCGTGTTGCCGTGGGTTTCCTCCGGGTGCTCCGGTTTCCCCCACAAGTCCAAAGACATGCAGTGTAGGTGAATTGAATAAGCTAAATTGTCTGTAGTGTATGTGTGTGAATGTGAGAGTGCATAGGTGTTTCCCAGTACTGGGTTGTGGCTGGAAGGGCATCCGCTGTGTAAAACAATGCTGGATAAGTAGGCAGTTCATTCCGCTGTGGCGACCCTTAATAAATAAAGGGACTAAATCGAAGGAAAACGAATGAATGAATAAAACTATCCAGACTTATTCCAAATTTTTTTAATGTATTCATGCTCAAGAAATTCAATTCAAGAAATGCTTGATTTTGATTGGCTGGAGGGTGTGCATTAAATCCGTTTAGCCAGAAAGGTAGTTCCAGTCAGTTTTGATCATGAAAAGTTTGAACTTTTCCCCTTCCCCCAAACATTAATATAGTAACCGTGACAGTTGTCAGAGCTTTCCTTTCTCTGTAGTGAATAAACAACGCTGTTTTTCTATTTGCTGTTAAGCGCATTCATAAACCAGCAACACACAAGCTGGAGAGAACATTCATTTATTCATTCATTTTCATTTCGGCTTAGTCCCTTTATTAATCTGGGGTCGCCACAGCGGAATGAACCGCCAACTTATCCAGCATATGTTTTACGCAGCGGATGCCCTTCCAGCTGCAACCTATCTCTGGGAAACATCCATACACACCCATTCACACTCATACACTACGGACAATTTTTAGCTTACCCAATTCACCTATAGCGCATGTCTTTGGACTTGTGGGGGAAACCGGAGCACCCGGAGGAAACCCACGCCAACACAGGGAGAACATGCAAACTCCACACAGAAACGCCAACTGACCCAGCCGAGGCTCGAACCAGCGATCAGCGACCTTCTTGCTGTGAGGCGAACGTGCTACCCACTGCGCCACTGTGAGGCCCGCTGGAGAGAACAGTTCTAATCTTTTTTTTTTTTTTTTTTTAATTGATAAAAAAAATGTACGAAGAAGAATGTTCTCTCACCAGTCCTGATATACTGAAACTTTTTTCTTTTACAAAAACAAATATGTATTTGACTGCAAATTAAATTTCTGAAATATAATATTCTGGATTCTTTTCAAACTAAAGCTTGCAGTGCCCGTAAATGATTGTTTTATTCCATGTGTACAGTCTTTAATGCGTTTTAATAATTTTACTCTATTTAAAGCAACAATAAGGCATGTGGCTAAGCCTTGGAAACTTTGGATGATTTTCCATGTGTTGAATGATCAATCATTTTGCGTGAGCAATTATTTTGCAAAATAATTATTTACATGTTCTAATTATTAGACACCTAATCCCATTATTTTTGATGTTCTAAAATATTTATTTGCCGGAGCCTTCCTTTCTCTGTAATGAGCTGCTAAACTCTGCCTACTCTCCGCTGTTGAGCTCATTCATAAACCCATTGAACGCGAAAGCTTAAGAGAAAGATTCAAGCTCCTGTTTTTCCAGGATTCTCACTTATTTTATGTATCGCATCGTCATCTCATTTAATATACATATACATTTGTTGAATGATCAACATTCTCAAAATTCCTTTGCATAATAATTATGTTATTGTTTTATTATTTTCAAGACACCTAATTTATTTACTTTCGATGTAGCTATTATTTCATTATTATTTTATTGTATTTGTTAGCCTGTTTCTGTCATTAACATGCACACACATGATCTCTCTTGCGCCTGTGCTCTCTCTCTGTCTGTCTGCCTGTCACTGCTGATTCAATGAGGAACTAGATCTTACAGTTAGTTGTAATAACTTATGAATATTCAGTCAAACTCCATCGACTATTGTACTGCAAAGAGCAAAACTCATTTTAATTTGTCTATTACTTAGCAAATGACCATGGAATAAGCGGGATAATCAATGGCTTGCCTTGTGTTAAGGGATTTTAAATGCACCATGTGGCAAACTAACCACCACCCGCTGTCAGGCAGAAGAAGCAGTCTCAGACATGGACTCACTAGAGCTAACAATGTCACTGGGAGGGGTAGGGGTAGGGATAGGGGTAGGGGTGGGGTAAGGGCTATCATCCTGGCAAAGATAAAATGAATCCATTTTCAGAAATTAGTTATTAAAACTATTATAATTATAAATATGTAAAAAAATTATAATAATAAAATAATAATAATAATAATAATAATATATATATAATATATATATATAGCAGCACGGTGGCACAGTGGGTAGCACAATCGCCGGTTGGGATGTTGATGGTGGAATTCCTCAAGGAGAGTAGGGTCTAAGACATCATCTCGGGGTGTCCATGACGTCTCCTCTGGGCCAAATCCCTCCCAGTCGATGAGGTACTGGATGCGGCTGTCCCGCCGCCGGGAGTCGAGAATCTCCTGGACTCGGTAGATGTTCTCTCCCAGGATCTTGGGTTGTGCTGGAGGGGGAGGCGGTTCCAGTTCTGAGGAAGGAGGAGGAACAGGGTCAGTGTATGGCTTTAGTAGGGATACATGAAAGGCTGAGTGTGGAGGTAGGTTGAGGCGGTATGTGACAGGGTTTATTTGTGAGTGAATGGTGTATGGCCCTATGTAGCAGGGAGTCAGCTTCTTGCAGGGCAGTCGGAGGTGAATATTCTTGATCGAGAGCCATACCTTGTCTCCAGGGTGGTAAACAGGGTTCGGTAACCTACGGCGATTGGCGGCGTCGGTGTGCTTCCGAACTGCTTGCTGGAGAGGGACGTGAGCTGACTCCCACACCCTCTCGCTCTCCTGGAACCAGTGATCTACCGCAGGAACTTTGGAGGACTCGCCAGTCCACGGGAACAAGGAGGGTTGGTAACCTAGAACACATTGGAAAGGGGTTAGTCTGGTGGAGGCTTGTCGAAGGGAGTTTTGGGCATACTCGGCCCACGGTAGGTACTGGCTCCAGGTATTCTGGTGTTGGGCACAGTATGTCCGAAGGTAGCGAGAGATCTCTTGAATCTTCTGTTCGGTCTGGCCATTAGTTTGAGGGTGATACCCGGAGGAGAGGCTATGGTGGTGAAGCCTCGAGATGGAGGTAGGTCTGTGGCAAAATCGACTCCTAGGTGTGTCCAGGGTCGGCGAGGGATCAGTAAGGCCTGTAATTTGCCTTCAGGGAGTCGGTGTGGAGTGGTGGTAATGGCACAGACTGAACACCCCCGAACATACTGGTTGACATCTCGGGCCATGCCCGGCCACCAATATTTCTCCTGTAGGAGCGAGAGGGTTCGCCTGCTGCCCGGATGTCATGAGCCGAGGGACGTGTGCGCACTATTGAGGACCGAGAGTCGATGACTGGAGGGTACGTAGGTTAGGCCTTGGGGAAGTTCAGGAGGTGCTGGTTCCTCGAGGGTAGCATCACGGATCCATCCATAAGATGGGTGCCAGGAAGATTGAAGGAGGAAGAACTGGTTCAGGAGTGTCTTGGATGGGGTCAGGTGAGTACATGCGGGACAGGGCATCGGCTTTGCAATTCTTGTGTCCCGGCTGGTAGGTGATGGTAAAGTGGAAATGTGCAATGAATAGGGACCAGCGGGCCTGTCGAGCATTGAGACGTTGGGCATGGTGAAGTTATTGGAGGTTTTTGTGATTGGTGATAACGGTAAAGGGGAACTGGGCTCCCTCGAGCCAGTGCCGCCACTCCTAGAGAGCCAGTTTTATGGCGAGTAGTTCTCGGTCCCCAATCCCGTAATTCACATCCGCCGCATCGACTTCGGCGACGAAGGGCCGTGTAGGATCGGGGTGCTTGAGGATGGGTGCTGAGGTGAATTTGCTCTTGAGGAGCGAGAAGGTGTGGCGAGCGTCAGAGCTCTAGGAAATGGTGCGCCGTCCACCTTTAAGGAGGGATGACAAAGGCGCAGAGAGGAGACTGTAGTTCTTGATGAACCGTCGGTAGAAGTTGGCAAAACCTAGGAATCCCTGGAGCTCTTTAACTGTTTGGGGTTCTTTCCAGTTGGCCACAGCCTCCACTTTGGCGGACTCCATCTGGACCCCCGCAGCGGAGATCATGTACCCGAGGAATGAGATGGTGGAGCGGTGGAACTCGCACTTTTCGGCTTTGAGATAAACTTGGTGATCTCTGAGACGATTTAATACTCGGCACACATGAGTACGGTGGTCTTCTAGGTTTCGAGAGTATATTAGAATGTCGTCGATGTAAACTATGACAGATTGGTGAAGGAGGTCTCGGAAGATTTTGTTCATGAAGTTTTGGAACACTGAAGGGCTGTTGGCAAGTCCGTAGGGCATCCCCTGGTGCTCATAGTAGCCAGTGGGGGTAATGAATTGGGGAAAAAAACAGGGGGGTAATAATTCTGACATATATATATGTCACGGTCAAACAAGGAAGAGAGGACAGGTAGCTAGTGTTCGTGGTGTTTATTAAAACACAGGTGAAATCTTTGCACTGAGTGCAGGTGGTAAAGACGTGAACACACAGTGGTTGTGACAACACACAGAATTCAAGAACACTTGAGAGTCACTTCCCTATGTATGGTGAGCAAACTGATCACAGGAGTTAGACTCAATGATTCACAGAAGGGCAGATGAGAGCACAGGAGGATAAGGAAGAGCACGATGAAGAGATGACCATCCAACGTTGATTCCAGCCAGTGAGTAAATAAGTGAGGTGAGCTTATGTAGTGGGTGGGTGATTGCCAGTGCAGGTGAGTGTGATTACAGGTGCAGGTGTGCGTGATCAGTATTCTGGTGATTGTGCGCGGTGTGTGGTGGATGGTGACTGTGAATGGTGACTGGAGCTGATGAAAAGTGCAGAGGGTGTGACAATATATATATATACATATGAGCAATATCATACGAGTTGCAGTGTGATGTAGTTGTATATCAGCACTGGTGGGAGGCGTGCGTTGCCTTAGTGTCTTACCAGTGACGATATACAGCTACATCGCACTGCTACAAGTGTGATATTGCGTTTATACAACAGTTTGACAGCATAATTGTGTGTATAAAAAAGAAAATCAAACAGGGAGAGTTTCAAAACCCTATTGTAAGAGGAACTACTTTCTTCCACCATTCATTCACATCTGCAGCTGACTTCAGAACAGCAGAAGCCGTTGCTCGTTCACTAACATCACCTTTCAGCTAGCATTTGAATAATTATCTGGCTTAATGTCTAAAGCAATGACAAAACAGGTAATTTTGCTCACATTTAAGATTATAAGGTATGAAATGCCATCTCAGTCTACCGAGCTTTTTACTATGGTATAAATACAGCACTACAATATATATGCAAAAAAAAGAGATCAACTTAGAAAGTAATTTACCTGCTTAATAATGATTTTATCAGCTGTAGTTTGAAATTACGCTGTT
The DNA here is from genome assembly GCA_903798125.1 of Danio choprae. Taxonomy (NCBI): domain Eukaryota; kingdom Metazoa; phylum Chordata; class Actinopteri; order Cypriniformes; family Danionidae; genus Danio; species Danio choprae. The sequence goes on from CAIGQW010006673.1 coordinate 1,842,963, forward strand.
TTTCTCTTAGGGCTTATTTTGCGGTCTCTGTCGCTATCTTGTGGGTGAACAACGTCAACCGTCTTTGCTCAAAAAGTCTCTCGGAAATTATAAATATTTTAAAATAGGCACTATTCATTAATAAACTGCATAGTTGCAAAATAAACAACTACATTCTTGACTAAAAAAGCCTCAAAAGTACATTATGTTGCCCAACAGCAGCAATATTTGTCAAACTGTGGAGTGTCCTCTGCTTGTCGCTGTATGTGGGCGGAGTAATACACAAGGGTG
>CAIGQW010006673.1:1858363-1869834 GCA_903798125.1 Danio choprae
CACACACACACACACACACACACACACACACACACACACACACACACTTTTATTTAGACCCACATCTCCAACAATCCCTCTCTCCAAATTCACAACCAGCTAACCACAGCAAAATAATGTTCCCCCTATAAAATTTTCATGTGCTTTTCACTTCCGACCTAGCATTTTTTATTTGTACACCGAGTTGTTTATTTAACTATTTATTTATTTTTAGGAACTGTGAAATTGCATGAGCCGAGATGCCTGCTTGCCATTTTTGTGCACAGTTCACCAATTCTTCCACCCCCGTTTCCGCTATGCTGCAGTTCTGGATGCATGTGCTCTGTTTTGTTCTCAATAATACATGTGGTTTCTATTCAATGCATTGCATGCTGAGGTCCTATTGAAAAAGCACTCTGGGTGGGTATGGTGCAGAGGTTGTAGGGTAGTTTAGCTATTTTGGGATAGTCTTGGAATAGATGTTGTTTTTCTTCAAAGTTTGTTTTGAAGTTCTGGTGAAACAGAAATAGCTCAACATATTTTCTTCCTGTTGTGCATGCAACATCGAAATAATTACTTTATAGCTGCTTTAGACTGTAGTATGTCTCATGTGTATGCTGTCTAAGAATAAGAAAGAAAAAAAGTGACATGTGGTGAAGTATGATGACCCATCCCGAATTTGTGCTCTGAGACTCAAGCCCACAACATTCAGCTGAAATATACAGAATCATTTTACACATTGCGTCCAGAAAGTATTCCCAGCACTTCACTTTTTCACCTTTTTCTTATGTAACAGCTTTAAATTGTTATTTCATCAAACATCTATAAGGAATATCCCATAATGATTATGAGAATTGTATGTACTGTACATGCAAGTATTCACAACTTTTGACTCAAAGCTTTTTGTAGTAGCTTTGGCACCAATTAAAGCTTCAAGTCTTTGTGAGTATGATTCTGCAAGCTTGGCACACCTAATTTTGGGGAGTTTCTCTGATTCTATTTTGCAGTACCTCTCAAGCTCCATCAGGCTGAATAGGCAGTATCAGTGCACAGCCATTTTCAAATTTCTTCTGAGGTGTTCAATCGGGATTTAGTCTAAGCTCTGTCTGGGCCACTCATTTCACAGAGTTGTCCCATTGCCACTTCTTTGTTAGCTTGGCTGTATGCGTAGGGTTGTTGTCCTGTTGAAAGAGGAACAGGCTGAGATCCAGTCTGCTCTCAAGCAGGTTTCCATCAAGGAAGTCTCTGTTCATTGATGTATTCACCTTTCCCTCACTCCTGGCTAGTCTCTCAGTCAAAAAAAGAAAAAAAAAAAATCCACAGCTTGGTTCTGCCACCACCACACTTCACTGTATCTTGTTGCTCTTGTTGGACAGGTGATAGGCAGTGCCTGATTTTCCTCTGGACATGATGCTTTGCTAAAAAGTTCATTTTTAGTTTCATCATACCAGAGGATTTTGTTTCTCATGGTCCATTAGATGATTTTTGACAAATGCAGGATGGGTTGTCATGAAGTTTGGCCACTTTATCAAACAGGCCTGATTGGTTGAGTGCTTCAAAGATTGTTGATTTTCTTTAAGGTTCTCCTCTCTTCACAAAGAAACACTGGAGACCATTTAGACTTTCAGACCATTGAGACTTCTGGGCTCTTGATCTTCTCCCTGACTAAGATCCATCTCCCCCAATTGTTCAGTTTGGCCAGGCAGCCCACTCTAGAAAGACTCCTGATAGTTTCAAATTTCTTCCATTTATGGATGAGCAAGGCCACTGTGCTCAATGAGACCTCAAGTGCCGACACTCCCATTTTACTGTAAGTCTCCTGTATTTCCCACCACACTCTCATTTTGTTAGCTCAGAAAACTTCAGTTCATAACAAAAAATGTATAATAATAATTGCATAGTAGTACACTGATGAAAGGGTCAGCAATTACTGTTCTACGCTCAGTTCTATAATAGTGTGGCAGTAGTTTGGTGATATAGCTTCACCCAACAAGTAGAATACAGTGTGACCAAGTCCTACATTGCTACATTTACTTAAAGTCACATTACACAGTGCACTGCTGCTTTACAGCTCAATGAACTGAAGCAATAACCAAAAGCAAATTTCATAAATTTGGACCTCTTTTATCTACTGGAGGAAACTCTGAATTAATTTTTAATGCAAAATCACCACAGATAATGTTAATTAAATGATCCTGTTTCAAGTTTGATAAGCTCCGCTAACTGAAACAAAACATCTGTGACTAACCAAACTGCTTTAAATAATCAGCCCTACATTGCCTTCTTGTTTCACAAAGAGGAATTTACTAGATACCTGTTGTGCAATCTTAATAATAATCACAATAATAAAGTATTTTTTTTCTCCATTCTTAACATCTTTGTCACCCAAAGTCACAGTTGATAAATTCATAATGATTATCGTCTGCATCTCAAAATGTTATTTGTATGTACATTTTAATTTAGATTTTGTTCATTTTGCTATGTAATGTTTTCTGTTGTTCAGCTCTACATCCAAATGTCATCTATGAGCAGTAAGTTTGAAATAACTTAGAATTGATCAGTTTTGTGAAAAATAAGCAAATCACTAATTTGCTTGACCATAGTGAAGGTTTAGCTTTTAACTTTTTTTTCACAGATAGTTGGGTTATTTTAGCCAGTATACTGGGTTATTATATTCAAATCTATTTGAATTTTTAGTTAGCAATTTATCTTTATTTTTATTTTTAGAATAGTGGTCTTTGGTAGTTCCTATGATGCAGGTCAATGGCTACCAGCACTTTGTTTCCTTTGGCTAATGATGATACATAGAGGTCATGTGAAGAGAAACAAATCTGACCAATGAACTCAATGTTATGTGTGTATGACTTTGATATGTTTTTGTCAATATTTCACTATTTCATGAGGTCTCGAACATGATGTTGCAACATAGTGTTGATGCTCAGTCTCAAATACCACTCCAAAATGTGATTGGTGATAGTGTGGATTTAGTGTGTGTAAAGGGTAATGAGCTTTGGTATTTTTAAGACAATTTGGCATTCTTGCACACTTCATGTCATATACTGTAAATAAATTATAAAGTTTCCAAAACCACAAGCATGGGTAACTGGGACAGGTATGTAGTTTACATGTTATTGTAAACATTCACATTAATGACTACACAAAGTAAACTGTTTTGATATTTGTTTTTTAGCTCAATATAAACAGATGTTTCTAGAAAATTGCACTGCTTTAAAGTACATTTCAAAGCGAGGAATCCACAACAGGCAGAGAGGTGCTATCAAATAAATTAGAGATAAAGTTGTATAAAGGTGCAAGTCAGCAGATGGGTGTAGAAGCATTTCAAAGCCTTCTGGTATCCCATGGATCCTCCCTCCAAGCTGGATGAAAGAGAAAGAAGACTAATCACATCTACCAACATGCTACAGGTTGACAGAAAAATAGTTACACTACACACTGAAGACAAATGCAGCTTGCTATCTTTAGGCTGCTTCACATTATAAGGACAAATATGAAAAAAAAAAAAAAAAAAAGATCATGCACAAGCAATTTTGATCTTCTGTGGATTTGATCTAACATGGTTACTACATTTTTTTGTTGTTGTTGTTGTTGTTTTTTTAATGAAAAATGGCTTCTTATTCTTATTGTTTTTACTTCATTAGGAGATGTTTGATGCCCACAGAAGAAACAAATTCCTCGCTGATCTTCTCTTATGCCCTCTTCTCTTGCCCTAGTGGATCTACAGAGAGAACCATTTGAACCACTTGATTAAATCAGCTAAAATTTCTGTTTCTAAAAACAGCACTCCTGGTCATGTTGGCTTCAGTCAAGAGAGTTGGGTTAAACAACATTCCCTTGAAATCAGGCAGGCTAACCCTCACATTATCCTGACACCCCAGGCTGGCTATGTGCACACGGTTCATACCTATCTGTTTCAAGATCAGCTAGTGAGCAAAGCCCTAGCACTGCTGTGTCCTGATAACATTAGAGGTTCTGAAAAGCTCTTTGCCTGTTTTGAAGTGACAAAAGGACGGTTCCATCTAAAAGCAGTTTGACTCACTGGATAGTGGATGCAATTGCCTCGGCATACCGGTGGCAAGACAGGGCTTTCTAACAAACATCTGTAGATCTGCAGGTTGGGTGAAACCTGGACCAGGTTTCACTAGGTATTTGGGTAATTGGGAGAAAACTAGTTTGATTTCAACACTTCACATACCAGTCTCCCTTACCCAGAGATGAATGTTCCCCAGCCGATGAACCCTAGAGAGCTCCTCCGAGCCTCCAAACAACCCACATACTGGGGACTGTGAATTTCATTCCTTGGGTAAACCCGGTCTTCACTATAACTAACCAGATGTAGTGTTACTCTGTTAGGGCTTGCTCATTTGTGCTCTCCCATAATATTTCCTAAATGAGTAGTATGTAATCTCTGCAGTGGGACTCTCATCTGCAACTGGAAGGCTTTCTCAAAATACTGACAAATTCAAATTCAATTTATTCAAAATGAGTAATTCAGCGTTAGCTTACTCAGGTTAAATGCCCTATGACCCCACAAATTTCTTAAAATCCCTAAAATATAGCCTCTGGGGATATTGGATGTTTATGCCTTTGGCAGTGTTTTTATGCTCACGCTATGCGTAACGTGGTTTAGTAGTTGTGGCATTTTCCATATAGACCCTGATCCATTGGTCATTATGATGGATGGTCACATAGTGTTATATAGGGGATGTCTCCATTACACATGCAACCCTTGTTCACTGAAGAATGGATGTAATGTTTTAAGTCGAATCCCCTGATGTTGGTGTCAAATGCAGCACTAAGATCAAGTAAAACTAATAACGAAATGCACCCTTGGTCAGCAGCTAAGAGTAGATCCTTGGTTATTTTCACTAATGCGGTTTCTGTACTGTGATGAGGCCTGAAACCTGACTGAAACACTTCCAAAACATTGTTTATATGCAGAATGGAGCATAATTGGGCAGAAACAACGTTTTCTAGTATTTTAGACATAAATGGAAGATTTGAAATAGGCCTATAATTAGCTAAGTTGCTGTGGTCCAGTTGTGGTTTCTTAATAATAGGCTTAATAACAGCTAGCTTGAAAGGATTTGGAACATGGCATAAAGATAAAGTAGAGTTAATAACATTAAGAAGAGGTTCTCCTACTACAGGTAGCAACTCTTTCAGTAATTTTGTTGGAATTGGGTCTAACATACATGTAGCTGGTTTAGAGCCATTTATAAGTTTATCTAGCTTTTCTTGTTCTATCATGTTGAAGCACTGTAGATTATATTGATTTAGTGAAATGTTTAATGAATCTGAGGTATAATGTGGAGCAGAAAGTTTAACATCTTCTGTTTTCTGTCTGAAGCCTTCTATTTTATCACTGAAGAAATTCATGGAGTCATCACTACTAATGTGCGGAGGGATATTTTGTTCCAAAGATGACCGATTATTTGTTAATTTACCAATGGTGTTAAATAAGAATCTAGGATTGTTCTGATTATTTTCTATCAGTTTGCGGAGGTGCTCTGTCCTGGCGGATTTTAGAGCCCTCCTATAGCTGGACATACTATCTTTGTACGTGATTCTAAAGACCTCTAATTTATTTTTTTTTCCACTTACGCTCCAGGGCACGAGTTGCTGTTTTGAGAGAGCGAGTATGACTATTATACCATGGTGTAGTTTTATTCTCTCTAGCCTTTTTTAATTTAATGGGTGCCACAGTATTTAGTGTGTTAGTAAAGATAGAATCTATACTGCTGGTTACTACATCAAGGTCATTTGCGTTCGCGGGTACATTTAGAAATAGAGAAAGATCAGGTAAGTTATTTGTAAATTCGTCTTTAGTGGATGGGACGATAGTTCTACCAGGACGATATATCTGTGCAGATCTGCTAATTTCAGGTAAACACAGCTTATATAATAAGAGGTAGTGGTCTATTATGTCGTCACTTTGTGGTACAATGTCTACATCAATGACCTCAATTCCATGGGACAAAATTAGATCTAATGTATGCTTTAAGCGATGGGTTGGACCAACAACGTTTTGCTTTATCCCAAGTGATTGTAGTAAATCGGTAAATGCGAGCCCTAATGTATCGTTAGTGTCATCTATGTGTACGTTAAAGTCTCCTACAATTAGTATTTTATCAGTTTTAACTAGTAAGTCAGAAATAAAATCCAAAAACTATTTTAGAAAATTGACATAGGGTCCTGGGGGTCTATATATGGTGATTAAAGCGAGAGATATTTTTCCTAATATCCGGAAACATAACATTAAGTGCCAATACTTCAAAAGAGTTAAACATAAGTCCGTTTCTCTGATTAACGTTAAGAGTATGACTAAAGATTGATACAGCTCCACCACTACGACCAGTCTGACGAGCCACGTGTTTATATAAGAATCCTGAAGGAGTTGCTTCATTTAAGCTAATATAGTCATTTTGTTTCAGCCAGGTTTCAGTGAGACAGAGTGCATTAAGATTATTGTCTGTTATTATTTCATTTATGAGAAGTGCTTTAGGTGCTAGTGACCTGATGTTTAAGAGACCAAGCTTTATAAAATGTCTACTTTCACTTTTTTGCAGTTTTTCTGGTTTGATTCTTAATAGATGTTTTTTGGAGCACATAGTAAGTTTATTTCTTGAGCTAATAATACGAGGAACAGACACAGTCTCTATAGGGTTAACCTGGTATGCATTACTGTGATTTAAGTGTGACGAGCAATAGTCTATATGGCTAAAATGTGAATTTTCACTTACTAGTCAGACAGAACGAAGCATCCTGGAGATGTTGTCCGACAGGAGTTCAGCTCCAGCTCTGCTGGGGTGCAGACCATCAGGACGGAAAAGCCTAGGATGCTCCCAGAAAAGATTCCAGTTATTGGCAAAGAGCAATTTCTGTTCTTTACACCATGTTAAAAGCCATTCATTCAGAGCAAAAAGTCTACTGAACCTTTCATTTCCTCGGCAGTAAGTAGGAAGCGGTCCAGATACGGTGGTCTTCACTTAGCACTGTTCATTGCTGTTAGTTCTAAAGATTTGATCTGTTCACTTCTTGAGTCCTCAGTTTGAGTCGTTCTTTCATCACTTGAAAGACAGAAGCCAATCATATGCAGTCAGAGCCGGAAAAAGATTAGATTTGTTCATTTCTCGAGTTTAAGTTATCTCTCTTTACATGCTGTCACGTGATAAACGAACAACTCAAAAAAACAGAAGACTCTAAACAAACCACTCAATTTTGAAGACCTGCCAGAAGAGGTAAGCTGACATAATCATAGACAAAAGACCAGGTAAACAATAAATTATTATTTTCTCTTTCTTATAGCATTCTAGTTATGACTTGTTTGTAGTGTGATCAATGTTTGGTGTAGTTGTAGATGAGTTTGGAAGCAACTCGTATCATTTTAATAATATTTTGGCAAATTGAATAAAATGACTCCAAAAAAGATTCATTCAACTTGCTGAACGTAACTCAAAGGTCCGAGTCAGTAAAATGATCCAAATTTCCCATCACTATTCTCCTGTATTTTACTAACATTAACCATCTAAAATTCAAAGCAAAGCAAATGCTACTAGACTAGCATGTATAAATACATTAATAAAAAATACAAAAGAAAGAGTACCTTCTGTATGTTGTGCGTTGTGTGTTGTGGTGTGCGGGTGTGTCGGTGCTTTACTTTGTACTGTGTGTACATGGATCAGCTGACTTGTAATTAGTGTGCTACAACTGTAGCCTGTTTAGCTGTCTATATATACAGCCGGTGTTTTACTGGCTGGTTATCAGTACATTCTGCGTCAAGTTTGTTGGGTCACGTTTTTGTTTTTTGAGTTGGAGTTCCCAGCATTGGATCCTTTCTGCAATTGGTCTAGGACTTTCTGTTGTTTTGGAGAACACACACTAACTTTGTTTTCTCTGATGTACAGCTCATTGTTGGTCACATAATAAGCTGGTTTCACTTGCAATTGGATTCACATTGTTTTCCTTGTAACAAATAGATACTATCCTTAACCATATTTGCATTCTAAACAGCAACATTATTGCCTAAAATAGTATCAGAAAATACATTATGTTATACAACTTCTGGAGTGTTTGTCAAACTATAGCAAGTTTATTTCTCAGCTTGGCAAAACGATACACACGATTAAAGGAGGATGGAACAGTGCTGACACTAGTAGAATCCCACATGACTGCTCATACCTCCAAATCCCAATTTACAAATTTCCTCTTATTTGAGAGACACTACAACACATATCTTTCTAAGGTGAAAGGAAGAGCTTTAACGCCCACCCAGGTTTTAGAGTAAATCACAAGGACCAGTGTGTGTGTGTGTCCCCTTTGGTAGCGTGTGTATGTTTTATTTAGCACTGCAATGCCAGCTCTGTGTTAAACACACCATGGCATCTCCAACCAGAAAAATCTCTTCACTCTCAATGCAGCTAGAGCAGGGAGAAAGGTTTTGTTTTGAGAGTGATGTGGCAGAAAATAGCCTCCTGAGGTTCGTTTCACTTCTATAAGCCAGATACAGCCTTGTAAAATGCCCTGACTTAACCTCTAAACAGTTGCACTGTAGTACAAGTCAGTTTAAGTCTTTGCTCAGAAATGTTGAGTGTGGGCAGGAGGATTTCCATCTCTCAGAATAATACTGGCACAGTTAAATCATAAATAAGATAAGTAAGATAAATAAGATAAGTTCAAGGGTTTTCAGACTAGGATCTGGCAAGTTTTAGGCCCCAATATACTTCAAGTGATTTCAACATGTTTGATGCAAATTTTGGAGAAAAAATAAAATAAAATACAACAACAACAACAACATTCATTTTGGGAGTAGGAAACAGCTTGGTGAAACAAAATATTCAAAAAAGTTTGCTTCAGCTAGTAAAAACCTTCAATCTACCACTGGTCAGACACTTTACAATGTGGTGGCCATGCTTGTGCAAACATTTTAACTGCATAAAAAGATGATCAAATACATAAAACACTGACACAACTTTACACTCAACTGAACAAGGCAATAATGTGAGACATGAGTGCATTGGTCAAGCCTCTCCATCTAGCACATGCTTACATTGACAGAAAACAAAACAAACATTGCTACTTAGTTATTAACTAATATGTGCGATCAATACCAATAGGGAGAAAAGGCAGTTTCTAAAAAAACAAAAAAAAACCTGCATCTATAACAAAATTGGTCCACAACAGCTAAATAGAAATTCAGAGAATACCATCTATGTTACTGTATTCTAAAGGTGGTCTGACTGGGAACAATGTCAAAAATTATGGATGTTGCTAAATCATAAATGAGCCATAGATGGCAAAGTAATGTTTGTTACAACAGCTAAATAAGCAGCAATTTAAGCAATTCAGAATTGTTTTGGAGAACGGTCTGATAATAGCAAATGAGAAATGCAAAATGAAGCTTGAATTAAAAACTAAAATACATCATACAATTTAATTCAGATTTAATTAGCATTTATAAAGCTTTATTATACAGCTCTCTGGATATATTGTTTTGTTTTGTTTTTCTATGTATGAAATCCACACAAGAGGATACAACTGTCAGTTGAGAATTGTATTTGTGTTTTTACTTACTTAAACACACGAAAAATATGTGAAATCACTTACCTGGTCACATGAAGAGGGGCTTTGTGTTAATCATATATTAGATGTTCAAAAGATCACATCTCATTTTTTAAGTTTTAAGTTCTCTGTTAATTCTGAGTGCCCAGTGTAGTGATTGGTCTGCTCTTGTTTATGCCACAAAGCAGCACCTTTTCTTTATAATTTGAAGGGTGTTTACATCGCTCACACTTTTAGATCTGCATACTTGTTTTAGATTGCTTAATCTTAATTAAATTGCAATTATGCTAAAATCTAATTTGCAATCATACCATTGCCATTAACAATTTTGAGACAATAATTGATAAAATCCGGTTATCCCCTAATTGCATATGGATCACTCACTACCTTGAGATCAGCACTGTTTGGGTCTAAAATTAAATTCTATTAGAGCACCAATTATCACACCATCAAATAAGATGGAAGAGAGAAACACAATGAACTGGCCCTTGATATGCTGGTACTAGGGACAGGAACAATTATACCCATATCGATCGCAAACTCTGATAATTGAATTTCACGAGAGGTAAAAATCAATTGTAATCTGGCTGTGAAATGCGTGTATGTCCATTTTCACAAGACACCTTATTTCTTACCTCAACTTTCCATGCCGTTTTACTTCAGTCAGGTGAGATAGGACCATACCAACAATCAAAGTCACATTTATTTGTGTTGTCAAGATAGGTCTTTAGTAGTCTGGTCTCATGTTCTCATTTAATAAACCAGCTGTAGGTTTAACCTTATTTACTATGAGAGGCAACCTGAGTTTACAAGCTGTTGTTGTGTTTATTGTGGACCTTTGTAGAATATAAAGTTGGGTGGTTTGGGACTGATTGTTTAACTTTTAAGCAGGTTTACAGTCATTTAAGCTTCTTATAAACTCATTGCCCCAATACCCAGGTGTTGTTTTTTAGGTCCATTAGTAAATGGATTAAACTTTTTTCAACCATTTTTTGTTTCTAATGATTGGTCAATAAAGTGTTCAAAGTTCCTTTGACATGTTGTTATATTGTAACGACAGGGAAATTGTTCCCTATCAAACAGTGAGGGTTTGTTTCTGCAATAAAGAACATCTCCCTCATGATATTAATCTCATTAGCATGATACCTACTAAATAATGCTTCATAAAAATACACAATAAGTTCATCTACTCTAGTGGAATAAGGCCAAAAAAGCTATTGGACAGAACTGTTCAGTCTTTTGAAAAATGTCCTTCTCTGAGAGAGTGAGAAGGGACTCATTGTACTTGTTTATTCATTAGATGTCTTGATGGATTATTGACAGATCATTCTGGCCTGCTCCTTTCTGTGCTTAATCTGTCATAAAAATGGGTTCATTGTCAACTGGAGAACTGTAAATATCTTCAAATGAAAAATACTGCATCCCATTTCTCCAATAGTTTCTATTTTTTATTTCCATTCCATATTCTCAATCACTAATCTCAATGACTTCACACCATTTTCTGTTTGGTGTTCTTATGACAGCAGAGCTGCTTTAACAATGAGGGAGTGGCAATGGAAGTTCCAAATGCAGCTTTATTAAAAGGAAGGTCGAAACCGGGTTTTGGGAAACAGGGCAGGGTTCAAAACAGGATTATAATCAATAGAATACCCAATCCAATCAATAATTCAATCAATCCAATAGAATACAAACAGGAAACACTAGAAGTCCATGACTCAATACAAACCCACCAATGAAGGTGTTTAAGTGTGGTCTCTCTCTCTCTGTGTTTGTGTGTGTGTGTGTATGTGTGTGTGTGTGTGTGTGTGTGTGTGTGTGTGTGTGTGTGTGTGTGTGTGTGTGTGTGTGTGTGTGTGTGTGTGTGTGTGTGTGTGTGTGTGTTTGTGTGTGTGTGTGTGTGTGTGTGTGTGTAT
>CAIGQW010006673.1:1874834-1887392 GCA_903798125.1 Danio choprae
AACACTTCTTCTGATGAATAAGGGGAATGCAAACAAGTACTTATTGAAAAGGAGAGCAAAACGAAACATTCTCCAATAGTAATTTAATAAAACAAGTTGCCAAGAATTGATTGGTCTACTGTCATATTTGTTGATACACCTGGGGTATGTTTGATCGCTTTGCTCTTGATTAGGTGTCAACAAAAAGCGACCTCTTACTCACCTTGCCGCAGATCTAATCCCTTTAAGAGAGGGGGCTGGATCAGCTCTACGGATGCCAAGTGAATAAATATGTGCTTCAAGAAAGCCTGAATATAAAGCTTTGCATTCCTCCAAATCGGCCTATCCACAAATCTCCTGATGCTACCCATCTTCCTTCTATTGTCTTTAACCCTCCCAGTCAAATGGAAGGGATTACTGAACGGTTACGTATTTTCTTCATCTCGCTCTCCTTTTATTTCTGCAAAGGACATGCCATTGTGAGGAAAAAGGATGAGCAAAACACTGAAGTTGAGTAGGGATGGAAAGAGAGAGAGAGAGAGAAAGAGAGGAAGACCTTTCTCCCGAATCCCCAGAAGAACAATAAATTGGATGATCTTGTAGAGAGAATACTAATAACGGGCTGAGGTCAGAGCGGACCCCCTCACGCATCGTGCCTCCATTCTCTTCCATTATCATTTCTCACCTTGTTAGCCCTAACACTGGGCCTAGGGTCTGTTAGCAAGGCTTTCGTGGCCTGATCAATACTGCAGTGAGCCCAGAGAGAGGCCGAGCGTGGAGCAGTAAAAACAGAACAGAGATGATAGTGGAGGGAGAGGTTGGGGGGAGGACTCTTCTCAGCGAAAGAATGGTCAAGGGTTTTAAAATAATTGGCACTACCTCATCCTGGTCTAAGGCAGCAGATGAATCAAGCACTATCAGAGAAGGCCCACAATGTTCAATTATTCATGTGTGTGCCTGTTACACCAGCTTGCTCTAATACAGCCCCCAGTTGCACCATTTGTGGAGAGCCGCCCAATCAGTGCCAAAAGTTCGATGAAAAATATAGAGCTCTGGCAATGTCTCTGTTTATGCTGCAAAGGCTGCGCAAACCCAGCTCGGCTGTAAACAGAGTGCATTTTAAGGGCTAGCACGAGATTGGATTTCCATTTTTGATGGTACGCTGTCTAAGCAGATACAATTACTTGGAGAAAAATGATTATGTTTGGGCTCTTGTGGTTGGTGCAAGAGTCCAGCCTTCTGAATGTATCGGTTGTAATTTGCTATGGCTTCATGTTATTGTTGGATAAAATGTCGAGAATGCAGAATGAGAAATGTTTTTTCTCCAACTTGTGGTTTTGCATGGGTTGAGTTGTGTGACTACTTAAAAAAACTCAGATTTAATCAGAGTGGCAATCCGAGATGACTAAATTGGTAAAATAACTCAGAAAATTGCCACTAACTTCTCAATTGACAGAAATCTGGAAAACACGTTATGTTAGCACACTGAAAAGAATTCCTGAAATTATTACTTAAACTCCACTTTAAATATGGTTACACACTATATATTGAATTTATCTATTACAGCATACATGCACACTGTGTATGCAAAGTGTGAGTTTGTTGAGGAGTTTGTGAGCATAGTCTAAAAAGCACTGCAAATGTGGATGAGTGTTGAGTGAGACTAAAAGCAGCCTTTGTCAGCAACATATACAATGCTTCACTTTTACCATATTTTGTTATGTTACAACCTTTAGAAAAAAAAGATTAAATTTATTGTTTTCCTCAAACTTCTACAATCGATACCCAATAATGACAATGTAAAGAAAAAGATTGTTTGGAATATTTGCTAATTTAATTTTTTAAAAAGTAAGAAATATTACATGTACATATATTCAGTCTTTGTTAAATACTTTAAGCACAGTTGGCACCAATTACAGCCTTAAGTCTTTTTGAGTATGATGTTATATTTTTACATATATTTGAAGCAGTTACTCACGTTCGAATGGGGAACATCAGCGCACAGACATTTTCAGATCTCCCTTGGGTTGATTAATCTGGACCAAAGTTGTCCCATAGGCCATAGGAGAGGGCCATTTTCCCTTTGAAAGACAAACAGTCGCTTCTATTCTGAGGTCTAAAATATCTGGAAAATGTTTTCATCAGTGACACTGCTGGATTCACCTTTCCCTCGATCCTGATCTCTTCATCCAGACATGACGTTTGGCATTCAAGAGAGTTCAGTCTTTATTGATGGTCTGAACGTTCTTCAAATGATTTTTGGCAAACTTTCCAGGCAGGTTGTCATAGAGTTTGGCCACTTCCATACAGACCTTATGTCAATAGAACATAATCTAGAGCTGATTCAATTTAAATATTATCTGCCAATACACCTACAAATTATTATTAAAACATCATGTTTAAACATTGTTTAAAAAAATCACTCTACATTGAAAGGAACCTTTGGTTAACCTTTTATTTTAATTTTTTTGTATAATTTTTTCAATGGCATCACTGTAGTGTCATTCATTGATGCATTCGTTGCATGCTGATTGCGATAACATGTTTTAAACTAAAAGTTGGTATTTTGTTTTATTTTATTTGCTACTGTGAAACTGAAAGAATACACAAATATCTTTAAAGTAAATCCTTCTTCCTACCAAATTCCCAAATTCTCTGACCAATCTAAGATGTGTTTTCTTGAGGAAGCCTGGTAGAAAAAGACAGATGAGTGTCTTGATTTTTGAGGGAGAGTCTGCAGGCCTAGTCTCTCCCCTAAGCTGGTTTGAGGCAGTTAAGTACAATGCAGAGCATGTCAGTTTTTAGAAAGAGTTACTTTTGCTAGGGGAAACATCCCAGACAAGCACAAACAGTCTTCACTTCATGTAAGAGGAGAAAGTGCAGGCCCTTTCTGTCAAGTGGTTTTGATGTCAGTTCAGATCATGAGACAAAGACGAATGAGGATACAACAGAGGAAGGAAGGAGCTTGACCATCTTTATGATACATTTCACCTAACCCTTTCAAAGCATTGGGACACACATCAAAAGTACAAAGCTTAATTTGAGCTTTCCAAGGGCTGCAGAGGTTGCATGCATGTTTCTGAAAGATGGACAGCTTAAGCTGTACCATTACCTTTGTCTTGTTAACATTTATTTTGTACAAATGTGTTGGAGGTTAGTGTCATATTACCAAGTAGGACATGATCCTGGATCAACATTCCAATCAGCCAGTCAGATTTAAGGGATATATATATACAGTTTAGGTTAAGTTTTAGATTTACAGTTAGGGTTGTGTTCTTTCACATCATTGCTATCCCATCCTATGATTTTGGGAATTATTTACAGTTAGGATGGTTAGTTTATGGTTAGGGATTAGGTATGGATAACATTTTCAGGAATGATGTCCTAGGATCAACACAGATGTCAATCCAGGGTCGCATCCTACTTAGGAAAATCACACCCACCTTGTATTGAATGCATGATGTTGCTTGAAGAAATACTAGCTTGGAATTAGTGAAGTACTGATTTAAAAAGAGATGAGGCCACTTGACGTTGTACAGAAAACCAAATAATATTGATGGGTTTTGAAAGCACTTTATATGACCCCATAAAATCAAAACTTTTAAGTCTTATTTGTATTTGTTTAAAAATTTTATTATGGATATATTATCCTTGCATGTTCTCCCCGTGTTGGCATGGGTTTCCTCCGGGTGCTCCAGTTTCCACCACAGTCCAAAGACATGCGGTACAGGTGAATTGGGTAGGCTAAATTGTTCGTAGTGTGTGAATGGGTGTGCGAAAATGGGTGTGCAATGACAAAATTGTTGTTTACATTTTGAATATTACAATCTCACATTTCTGCTCATAAGGATCAATGATCTTGATGACATCATTCTGCACTTATGCTTCTCATCAGATATACACAGACACTAAAGCTGCAATAGAAATGGGGCATTTTCACACAATTTCTATTCTTTATATGATGAATGTTATTAATTTAATTTAATTTAATTTTTTAAAGGAATTAACTGACTTATATGTCTTCGAAGCATCTTGTTTTAGTTGAAATTATGTCAACACACTGAAAAAAAAATACTATATGTTTTAGTATACTTTAGGGAACCTTTAGTGTCAGATCCAAATTAATTTGAATGTATTAAAAACAATCCGGGGCAGCACGATGGTGCAGTGGGTAGCACAATCGCCTCACAGCAAGAAGGTCGCTGGTTCGAGCCCCGGCTGGGTCAGTTGGCGTTTCTGTGTGGAGTTTGTATGTTTTCCCCATATTTGTGTGGGTTTCCTCCAGGTGCTCCGGTTTCCCCCACAAGTCCAAAGACATGTGGTATGTGTTTGAATGAGTGTGTGTGGATGTTTCCCAGTGATGGGTAGCAGCTGGAAGGGCATCCGCTGCATAAAACAAATGCTGGATAAGTTGACGGTTCATTCCGCTGTGGCGACCCCAGATTAATAAAGGGACTAAGCTGAAAAGAAAATGAATGAATGAATGAATAAAAACAATCCAGCCTGATCTCATGAGAAAACGTAAGTATTTTACGTTTTGTCAGTTTAGTGGCTAATTCATACAAGTTCAGTCGTACAAAAATGTACAATTTAAAAAGGAGGCGTGGCACCCAACCCTGCCCCTAAACCCAATCGTCATTGGGTAATGAGCAAATCGTACTAAATTGTACAAATTAGATCGGACAAATTCATACGAATTATTTAAGCTTGAAAATATTTCACTTTGTTGGATTTGTGTAAATGTAGAGTGTTGTGCATTAAGGTGATCACCTACTTGATGTTTGAAAAGTAGAAGTTCAGTATTTTTTAATTTTTATTTTTTTGCAGTACGTACTGTAAGTGAATCAAAGTTAGGGAATTGAGGAAAGGTTAGGGAGTTAGTAGAATTCTAAAAGTTTTGGAATTACTCAATAGTACATAAAAGTACTTTATGTCAATAGAGCTTATTTTGACGTTCCAAATATAGATTATTATCAGGAAAACATGAGAACAAACAGTGGTAATAGAGTAAATACATTCAGAAGCACACAAGCCTTTTAGGGCCTGGGGTGGCAGGCAGCTTTTCTTCTTGTGTCACCATGGAATCAGATGGTGCTTACTTTGATTCACTAAATTGGCTTTAAAGGAACTTGATCACGTACTTGAATTTGGTCACTTTTGCAAACCCCTTAAAATACACTGCAGGACATAAAGTAATTACCTTTGCTCAAGACAGGGTAACTTTTCCACTGGAGGATCAGCTAATGTCTGTTTCCTTCTTTGCAAATACTTTTATTTTATATCTCTCCTATACAAAACCAGAACCTTGTTCATCTGAGTAGATGGATACTCTTCTGGATACTCTTTATTAGATTTTGCCAGTATCTAAACATGGTAGAAATGAACGATAATTACAAATGGCTCATTAAAAAAATACGTATGAGGCATGTATCCCTGAGACCTGAGAGTGTAAAGGAAACACACTGTGTGAAAAGACAGACACAACTGAAGCATGAAGCATACAGAAGCTAATAATTATTAATATTATTATTATTTACTATTATTATTATTATTCCATATAGCACATTTAATATACAATAATTATTAAAGGTGCTTTATATAAAATAATTTCACAAATAGCCAATTTGAGGAAGAATTCTTCAGTTCAATATAATAATTACCACTCTCTATGTATTGCTTTTCCAATCACATGACACATCTCTAAATTCCATTTTTGCAATCACAAAAGTCTTGACTAGGGGATAGTTCACCAAAAAATGAAAATGTTCTAATCATTTACTTTCTAACCTTTATGAGTTTTCAGAAAAGGTGCTATTTTGAAAAAGCTGGAAACCTTTAACCTTCATTGAGTCATTGATTTCAGCAGTGCTTATTTTTCCTACTATGGAAGTCAATGATTACAGGATTCTAGCTTTCTTAAAAATATATTCTTTTGTGCTCAACAGAAGAAGAAAAAAAATCATTAAGGTTTGGAACAACTTTAGGGTGAGCAAATAGTGAGTACATTTTCAATTTTGAGTGAACTAACCTTTAAAGAGTTCTTACTGGTGGTACGAATACAAGCAGTAATATGGCCCTAGTGTAAAATGTTGTTGTGGGGGGACAATCCCAGTAAGTCCCTATATCTGCAATATGCAAAAGTCCCATTTAATATTACTTGGGGAAAAAAAAAAGTATTATTTTAACTTTTTTTTTTTTTTTTTTATAACTAATCGCTATGAATCACTGATACCACTAAAACACTGGCTTTTTATAACCTAATATTACGTCTTACAATAGGAAAATTGTTTATCTCTGCCAAGATTTTCTAGAAAAAAACTTCCCAATAAATACCTGTTATACAGTCTTGTCACCCAGGATGACCTCCATCTACACCTTCATCATCTTATCTTGGAGACCACCCTGCTGCATCTCATTACATCGACTCTGCACTGATCCGCCCCTGTAATTATCCCCAGATTTTACACCTAACCTTTTGGTTCCCACTCATTTATTACCTCCTGCCCTCCCCTTCACCTAATTGACTACAACCAGGTACAGTGACATTTAGACTGCTTGTCCAGGTTCATGATCCTGCACTTTCTCCACATTAGAATCCATCTGAAATAGGAGAAGCTGACTAATGATAATTATGATGTGTGATTCAGGCCTACTCAGAAGGTGTCAGACCTTATGGGACCCAGAAAAGAGCCTGGTTATTATATTTGTTCAGTACCAGATGGCACAGATGAAGACACATACTGGAGCCTCTATATTTAGGTCAATATGATTAAGGAGGAGAATTTCCAGTGCAGGAAAAAAAAGGTTATTGAATTATGTCCAAAATGATTGTTGAGGATTCCTAGGTCTGCCTAGTGCAGACCTTTATGAAGCACGGTGTGTTATCAGCAAAAGCCAATTCCATAATGCAGTTAGATTTTACTCTGAGAAGATTAAAACACTGTAATAAAAATATTGAAAACAGTACTTAGTTTAAAAATATACTTAATATAGTGTAGATGATTTTTCACTTGAGTTATGTTCCTTCGTTTTTTTTCCTGAAAATTTTACAAAGAAACCTCACAGCTTGATCTATAACAGCTTTTCTAACTCTTTCACCGTATCTGAAATATGCAATATAATTTATATAAATTCTCTTTTATTATACTGTATAAACACATCATGTCTATAAATTAATTTGATAAAACAGAAATTGCCAGGTTATGATCTTACCGCATCACTGTCAAGTCATTATTATCATGTTATCTTAATTGTGTATGCAATAACTCATAAAAAGCTGCACAAATTTATATATTATACTGATTAAATATATGTTTTGTTTTTTACAACATCTATACTATCACCATAAGCAAAACATAAGCTATATACTATGAAATTTGAACTTCCAAATAGATAGATAGATAGATAGATAGATAAATAGATAGATAGACAGAAAGACAGACAACAGATAATAATAACAAAATAATTGTGTTGTAAGGTACTGTCTTATGGACACTCCAACAAACATTATTAGTATAAAATATACCTAAAATAGAAAAAAAAAAGCCATTAGTACTTTTCAGATCCCTTCTTCTTCTGCCTCTTCTACCTCCCCCTTTTCCTCTTCACTCTTTTGTTTTCCCGGAGTTGAAAGCAGCCCGGAAGGCTAGCATTTGATGTTTTAAAAGGTACTCACAGAAAGAGTGCTGAGTTTGCATGAACTCTAAAGATAGATGGCATTCAGTAAGTGAAGGAGGCGGGCGGCCCAACCTGGCTCACTGATGAGAACTGTTCTGAACTCTCACCGATTGAATGCAGGCCAGAAGAGAGCCTAGAGCAGGAGAGGGAAACAAGATTGATAATGATGCTGTGTGCACCAAACACTGACTTCAAAGCCCACCTCCAAATACATCTTCAGTTGTTACAGAATAGATGAGACATACAGATCACGGATCACTCTTAAAATAGGTTGTGAATATTTTTTACTGGGATTTTCTTTTCTAAATTTGTATGTGTAGCACATTTGAACAAGTATTAAACATACTTTAAACATATCCTTACTTGGAGTTTTTAAATATATCCTTACTTGTAGCATAATAGTTTTTTTATGCTTTATAGAGGAGCATTTGTTTCACTTTTTATACAATCAAAGGCTTTATAGCACATCACATCATAAAACAATCCAGATGTATAATGACATCTTAAGCTTGAAGGAATTACTTCATCCTTCATCCGCATATTTAATATGTAAGACAAAAAAGAAGCAAACACATTTGATATTTTTAACCTTTAAAAATACCTTACTTTAGTTACAAGTAAATTAGAGCAAACTAAGGATTTTCCAACAACTCCTTATTTTAGATGGGGAAAAGGGTGGGGTATCTTTCACTGCACTGTGAATGTGCACACTATACTGACAATAAGCAGAAACTGTAATAAAGTATTTTTGTTGTTGTTGTTCTTTTATGTGCTACACGTATTTTGTAACTTTTACAGTAACAAGCATTGTGCAGTACTGAAGTCACGTTTTCAAAAACTGTTCACACAATCAGCCAAACAGAAGTCTATGCAGAGCTATAATCAAAATGCATGCAATAATCAATTTTATTTTTTAAATTCCCAAAAACTTTTATTGTTCATACTCTGCAAGCAAACACATACATTTTCAGCACTTTTGTTTTTTGCATACTAACAAACTCATTTCAAAACTGTTATCAACAGTTGATAAATTCCATGCATTTATTCTGAAAGAAATAAAAATCATTCAAAGCTGATCACAATTTCAGCTGAAATTCTAATTCCAATTTAAGCCACTTTTTCTTCTTGTACATGTTGTAAACCATAGGCTGTCATTAAGAGTCAAATGTACACTTCTTTAGTTACATCGAAAGTACAAATTGTACAACAAAACAGGTACACCAGCATTATTTGATAACGGAACTACTTTAGTATTGTACATACTATACAATGTCTAGATTTTTAAATGTTCCAACATTCTGATGTGAATTACAGTACACGTCGATCCAAAGTTTTCCTCTCTAACTCGCAGTTGGAGAATGTTTTGAATATTTGTGAACATTTTTTCGCTATGTTTGCAACAAATTGCAGATTTATTTATTTTTTTCATTCTTATCACACATTCTTTTGCACATTCAAGATAAGGAAAAGGCGATACATGTTAAGTTAAACACTGATGTATGTATGTGATGCATTCAAACTTCAAAAATAAATAATTTATGTCATGCCCCCTGCTGTTAGTGTTTTAAGGTCAGTGCATTATGAATGAAATGTAAGATTTTTTAAGATATTTTGAGGCATACTGTATATGAAGTGTTGTGTTGGTCTGAGTGTGTTTTGGAGGTGAGCTGAACTGTTTGGGCAAGAGTCATAGTACTGCACAATGCTTGTTAGTGGTTAAAAAAAAAGGACGTGTTGCCAGTTAGGGCCAAAAATAGAACTGTATCAACGAACCAAAGCTATAGGGTGACCTAGTCGTCCCAAATGGAAACATTAGTGAATGTAAAAATGACCATATGGATATAAGATTTTTGGTTAAGGTGTAGATTAAACTTTATCACAAATACAGAGTGCGTTATACATTTGATTAGATTATTAATACAAAAATCCGATTAAACTGAAACATCTGATTAAACTGAGGTAAATACAGTGCTCAGCATATATGAGTACACCCCATTTTGAAAATGAATTTCTTTTATCCATTTCTCAGTGAATATAGTTTGGTGCATTTGAACAAAACAGATTTATTAAACAGATATTGTCACGGTTGTGGGGTGGGGAAAGGAGCGAGGACTCAGTTGCAGGGAAAAATGGGTATTTATTAATAATAAAAATAAAACAAAAAGGCAAAATAAACTACCCCGAGGGGGAAAACATTAAGAAAACAAATAAATAAACAATCTTGACTGGGCAAGGTGACAGGAATCAGGACAAGGCAGGATCCGACAGGACATGGAGGAAGACGAGGAAGTTAAGACGAAGATCAGACGACGAACTGGCACAGGACAGCAGACATGAGGAGAATATAAGCAGAAATAATTAACACGCAAACAGGTGAACATAATAAACTAATAATTGGTTAACAAGGAGGGTGGGACTAGACAATAGCCGGGAGAGCACATGACACAAACAAACACAAGCCATGTGCTCACACAAAAACAAGACTTGAACATGCAGCTAATGAGAGAACTCATTAACTGCGTATTCACATGACACAGCACGCGGCACATGTAAACATGCAGCACGTGCTAAACACAACACCAACAGAAGACTAAACGCAAGACACGAGTACACGATAAATGAAAACACTTACTGCGCACTCACACATGCAATGTGCATGTTTCATCCCAGCGCCAACCGAAACCAACTAGACTGAGATGCTGGGAATGAAACACCACGCTGCAAACAGAACAAACACAAACACCAGGACAAGAGCGCGCATCCAGACCACGTGCGGACCTCGCGCGCGATCCTCGAGCTACCAGAATGCCGCTCATACAATGACACAACAGAAAACGAGCGCTCGACCCGAGAAAAC
The DNA here is from genome assembly GCA_903798125.1 of Danio choprae. Lineage (NCBI taxonomy): Eukaryota > Metazoa > Chordata > Actinopteri > Cypriniformes > Danionidae > Danio > Danio choprae. The sequence continues at coordinate 1,885,348 of CAIGQW010006673.1, forward strand.
TCGAGCCGAGCACAACATACAGGACAAGACATGACTAGTGTCTGGACTCTGCCACCAAAACATGACTTTACAAGACCGGAGTGGCAGAACCCTGACAGATATATTTATAAAAATAATATTCATTCGCATATTTAGAAATAGAAATAGAAAGAGAACACATTTTAATTCATGCAGAATATTGCACAAAAACAGGAAAAAAAAAAACATGTTTTTGCTCTTTTTAATTTTTAATTTAATATTTTTCCCTAACATATACATTTGGGCTACTAATGTTTGAACTATTATCATACATTATTTTGTTAGATTAGCTCCCGTTTTGGCTTCAGTACTGACTAATCTAATGTACAGTTGAAGTAAAAATTATTAGCACCTCTGAATTATTAGCTCCCCCTGCATAATTTTCCCCAATTTATGTTTAACAGAAAGACGATTTTTTTCAACACATTTCTAAACATAAGTTTTAATAACTAATTTCTAATGACTTATTTATTTTATATTTGTCATAATGACAATACATAATATTTGACTAGATATTTTTCAAGATACTAGTATTCAGCTTAAAGTAACATTTGAAGGCTTAAACTAGTTAATTGGGTTAACTAGGTGCAGTAGGGTAATTAGGCAAGTCATTGTACAACAGTGGTTTGTTCTATAGACAATCAAAAACAAATATTGCTTTAGCGGGTTAATAAAATTGACCTTAAAATGGTTTAAAAAATAAAAACTGCTTTTATTCTAGCTGAAATAAAACAAATAAGACATGAATTTAAATGACCCATTTGTGAGGGGTGTACTCATATATGCTGAGCACTGTATATTATTAATATATTATGTTTTAAACAAAGGTCAACCTCTTTATTTTATTTTGAAAGGTTTAAACTTGTTGGCACTAATAGCCTAGTTAAGTGTGTCGATACATAGCACTGAGATAGTCATGGCTTGAGGTCCTTTTTTCTGTCCATTAAAGGTGAAAGCCCCCAAAAAATTAACAAATAAAATAAAAAAGTAAGGTTTTAACTTATAGAATTGAATATTGAGCTCTTTGCTGATTATGTGACAGCATTTTTTCTAATCTAAATAAAGAATGGCAGCCAATTAGCTTTAAGAAACATTCATCCTGGTAGTGTCATTAATCTATGCCACCAACAGGGTGTGTGAAATAGTTAGCTAGGATCTAATGACAGTAATCAACAATAATTAAAGGGAAATGATCACCATTTACCAAGGGGAGTCATTACGGATGGTGGCAAAGCACTCTGTGTGACCTCCGAGGAAGAAACCAGAAAGTATGATGTAAACCATGAAACTTATTCTGACGAATAGAGTTGATTCTTCTGATTCCTCAGATACTGTATATATCCATTACAGCTTCAGCACAGGAATTGACTGCTGTCAACAGTATTGCTGTGTCTGAAATCGCATGTTTTTTCTGTGATCGTATTCTGCAATTTTTATATATTGCACTGCAGTTGCAACTCCATTATTTCAGCACAAAATAAACAAAATTAAGCTAGACATTTGGACACAGTGGACATGTATTGTATGTTACAGAAAGCACAGAGATTAGAAATAAGTAACATTCATAGAGTATTTAGTTTGTAATTAAACATACCTTTGTGCTAACACAAAAGTTTAATTGATATTATATTAATGCAATGATATTGTTTGAAACTGAAAGCAATTTTTTTAATAATCATTAAATGATATATGATATATAATGCATAATATATAATATAAGATTATATATAATATATCATATAAGTTAACGGGCAACGCGGTGGCACAGTGGGTAGCACAATCGCCTCACAGCAAGAAGGTCACTGGTTCGAGCCTTGGGTGGGTCAGTTGGCATTTCTGTGTGAAGTTTGCATGTTCTCTCTGTGTTCGCGTGGGTTTTCTCCGGGTGCTCTGGTTTCCCCCACAAATCCAAAGACATGTGCTATAGGTGAATTGGGTAAGCTAAATTGTCCATAGTTTATGTGTGTAAATGAGTGTGTGTGGATGTTTCCCAGTGATGATTTGCGGCTGGAAGGGCATCCGCTGCG
>CAIGQW010006673.1:1892392-1911468 GCA_903798125.1 Danio choprae
GGCTTTTTTATTCAAACTACTTTTATAAACGTGCTTGTCAATTTCATAGATTCACTGTATTGAAAATAACATACAAACATTTCTCTACATACAAGTGTAAAAATGAGCTGGATCAATACTATCTGAAAGAACATATAATCAGTCCCCAGAATTTGTTAGTAATTGCTGTAACCATATTGACAGACAAAAACATCAAGTATTAAGACATTGTAGTGGTTTAGTCTATAATGCTTATTCAAAACTATCTTAGGTGCATCTTGCTGCTTTCATTCTTTCAGAAATACAAGACAAAAACACTCACTCAGTATCTTCTTTCTCTTATGCTGTAACGCCTTAATTTCCAACCCCACATAAACTGATACCCTTATGGCCTGCCATATTTCATAACCAGCGAGAGGTTGACAGCTCAAAGATATGCTAGTGACTGACAGCAAAAAATAATCCACAAAACCATGTCATACTGTTCATATGCCAATGATGATGACATTTCAACTCTTTTTGACTACAGTCATATTCATGCAGCACATCAACTAAATTGCTCTTAAGAGTCCTAAAAATATAAATTTTGAAGGATTTGAAAATTTTAGGGACATCATGATAAAATATCATAAGATATCATGCAAAAAGGTCTACAGTTACTTTAATGAATGGTAGTTAACATGTAGGTTTACTACCCCAGTTCGAGCCCCGGCAATGACAGGAGGTCTTTCTACAGTATGTGAAGTTTGTACTGTAAGTTCTCCTTTTGTCAGAAGACATGAAAGACATGAATCAGGTGTATTGAAGATTACAGATTACCCCTCTCCCAACTAGTGTGTAATAAAGACTTGTGTATAGATTAACTGGTATTCGCCAATAAACCATAGATACTGGAATAGTGTGAAGAAGAAAATAACCATATAAGTTAGCATGTACTTACAAAACCACCAAGCCAATGCCAAAGAAATAGCCCTCTCCCATACATTTTAATAGACATCTTGGCTATAACAAGCCAAAGATTTGGGCTGTCTAACCATATTCCAAAAAAAGACTAATCATCAAATAGACAGAAATGTATGACCACACATGTGAAGTCTGTCTATGCTCTCTATTTGATGACTAGTCTATTTTTGGACTATCATCAGGCATCTATTAGGTTTTCACTCAGAGCCCAAATTTAGCCTTGTTTTAGCCAAGATGTCTATCTTTAGATGTCTATTAAACACAAAATAGCTGGGTTGTCATTGCTCCACTTCTAAGCGAAAAGGTTGAGCTTGAACACACCACATGCACACAGCCACCGGCCAACTAGCAAGTATGGTCTGTGCCTGAGTGCAAGGAAATAACTGTTTATATCAGCAGGTATCAATACACTGTATTCAGCCAAAACACCTCAGACAAGATCTGACTAGTGCAGAGAGTGCAAAACACAAAAACAAATGGCCAATGTTGGCTGTTTAAATGAAACCATCAAAATAAAGTTAAAAGTACTGTCCTAAGTCAACATAGTTTAGTAAAGATTTAAAGTACAACTATCTATCAAACGCATGCTTGAAATATAACATCAGAAACAGTTAGTTATCTCAGAATCATCAGGAGTTTGCTCCATTAGTGAAACTGGGCACCTTAGATGTTCCACACTTTCAGTGAGAGCATTCACCCCCTGCCAAGAAGCCACAAATGTTGAACTAGCACAGGGAATACAAACCAACGATTTATCACAGGAATGTAAGTCACATAAACACACAGGTTTGTTATATGTGCTCTGCTGGGAGCACTGAGCTTCCAGCTTGTGTTCATTAGCCAAGGGCATCAACATCAATGCTCCCTCATGTCCCACATGTGCTTGATCACTGACCAATAGGGAGAGGGCTGTCACTCCCAAGCCACCGTGGAAACATTCAGGAGCCCCTGTAGCTTTTTCCCAAACAATTGTTCAAAGAGGCTTAGCCTTGCGGAAGCCTGGGGTATAGCTCACACGTCAGAGAGAATTAGGTTTCAGTCTTGATTGTCCTCTGCTATCACCTTCTTTTCTGCCAGACCACTGTTGACTAGGATCAGCAGCTTCTCTGGTTGTTTTTCACAGAACGGGCGATCCCCCAGTCATCAGCCGGCTTCTTCCGCTTTGAACTGTTTTACACTTGACAAGCGAGAAGCCCTCTGGACTTACTGAGAGAACATCGAGAGAACCCAACAGACTCAGAGCACTGTCACCTTCGTGGTAAAAATTGAGCAACTGAAAGGATGGCATTATGAAGAGGTCTCAAAAGATCTGATACAATCAAAAGGCCCAAACTAAAGCTTGAGGTGCTGCTGCTCCAGAGAAAAAGCACTTGACCAAGCCGTGTGTGAAGTAATAGTCACCTGGAAATCCACCCAAGTTATTATTAGAATATTTGAAAACAAAACAAAAAAAGATACACAGGAGTACGTTTGAATACCAGAGCCATCACAATCCACATACCTGTCAAACTGCATTGTAATATCTCCCCCCATGATGCTTTAAAGCTGTCTCTAGATCATTGGCTGAAAAAGGGAAAGAGCTGCCAAGCAGGCCCTGAACAAAAGGATTTTGACTGAAATGTGGTATATGGGATATGGTATGTGTGCTTATTCAGTAAATGCAACAGTGTTTGTTTTGAGTCCTCACAAAGTAGAATTGTGCATAGATGAATAGTGGTCGTTTCCTATTCTCTTCTTTATATATATATCTCCAGTTTTATCACACAAATAATGTATTCCTCCAACTAAACATTATATTTAAGGGAGATGGGATGTAACAGTTTAAATGTTCAACAAACAAACAATAAATAAATAAAAACACACAGTTGTTTGTTTGTTTGATTGGTTGGTTGGCTGGTTGATTGATTGATTGATAGATTGATTGATTGATTGAGCACATGCATAATCCCGTCAAGTGTTTATCATGTGTGGTTGTTATTATGTTATCATATCTTGATGAACTATCACCTATTTGATGAACATTGTCTTCACTGTCAGAAGGAGAATTTAAGCTGTCTTTTTCTATGATCTACATTAAATTAAGCCTTAAAGGATGGAAAAAAGAAAGTTTCTTTCAAAAGTTACAATTATATACATGATTTTCAGGGAGGTAAAGGTCTGACAACAACTCAACAGAAATTGAATTCTGATAAATATAATCACAGCATTCAGTGTCTGTGAACTTGCACAGTTATGAGTCAGCGTCTGAAGCAATTTGTATTAAAAGCAGTTTGCATCTGAATATTTATGTCTCAGGCATAATCACACTTGCTAGGTATGCCATGGGATATATGTCCTGGCTTACACAATCCCTAGCAAAATGCATACCCCTCCCCTCTTTTTTTAAATGATGCTCTCATAATACCAAGCCACTTTGTCTAATGTGACAATGTCAAAGGTGACAGGCAGGCATATTAAATGCTAAGCAGATAATACTTGCTAAATAATACAACACAACACAAATCCCTTTTTTTCCATCCCCTCGCATTTAATCTGAAAAAAAGTTTAATAAAAATTATAATATTTGCCTTAGTAGTCCAATGAATAATACAACCCTCTCATTTCAGGTAAGGGCACATACCTCTACAATTGCACAATAATAGAACCATTTTATGATTGTAGCAAAAGCCGTAAAGCTGGATTAATGCTTTTAATCAACAGTTTATGCCAGAGAACTTATAAACCTGCAAAAATGTAATGCAATTATTGAAAGCGAATTAAATGTTAGTTTTTTTTTCTTTCCTTAAATTAAGTCGGCTTCCTAAGCCCTGATAAAAAATAAATAAATAAATAAATAACTGTAATGGTGTTTTTTTTCTCCTTCCTCTCTCTCTCTCTCTCTCTCTCTCTCTCTCATTTATTCATTTGGATTCTTTTACCAAGCAATTTGATTATAGTTGCTTAATATTTACATTTTAGAAGCACAGAGAGCAGGAAGGAATGAGTTTATGGCGAAAGTAAAACATGTGGTGAGCGTCTTTGGGAGCATCTGCTGTAATAAGGAGCAATAATAGACATTATATCTCCTTTAATGTTCATTATGAATAAGGATATAAAACCTGGAAAGTCTAAAGCCTGTGTTATAATACATAGACTCAAAAACACTGATTCAGTTTTAAAATTGAATTAGTAAATACAAAAAAAGCATGCTATTATACAATATAAGCACATATGGACATGCTTTTAAAAAAGTATTAGGCTTACAACGAGTTCCTACATAAAGCTCATTTAGAGGATGGAAGAGAGGTCTTCAGAAAGATGAAGATGGCCTTCTTTCCTACAGAAATCAATTAAAACCGCCAATCCCCATTGATTAGACAAGCAGGAGGCCAACTAAAAACCCCGGGGATTAGAGATAGCTATTAAGATATTTCAAATGCAAATAAAAGGAGTTTTATTTTCCCCCTTGTTTCCTTCTAGGATATTGGTTGTTACTGCATTTTAATAATTTCTAATGATAAGACGGACACTTTGTTATTGGATTTGACCGTTTTTTTCTCAGTTTTCCGGTGAGGTTCTCGCAAATCATTATACTTTCATGGTGGGAAAAAAATGGTTCTTTAAACAATGAAAACCATTCTGTTCAGTTCCTCCAGTGTTTCAGCAGTGGGTCTTGTTCACACATTTCAGCTTCTTTTATTATTAATAAAAGTTAAAATCAGCCCATTTGGAACCCACAAATCTGTTCATTGACATATTCTGCTTTGGGATTGTTAACAAAGTCAGGTGCTCTGTATCTTTTATCTCTTTAGATTGATGGCCTGCCACTCAGCTTTCTGTGTTGCTCCCAGTGGATTGAGAAAAAGCCCAACTTTAAATACTCTTAACACTAAAAAGCATATTTCAGGCTGAGGCCCTTTGGGGTGCATGTGGAGGCAGGTGTTCGGGAAAGTTATTTGAATGATTAAATCAAAGGCCGTGGGTAGTGATGTATGAAGAACTGTAGCATTTCAGCTTCAGTGGCTGAAGGGAGTCATTACAATTTAAAATGAACTTTAATGTTCTTTTAGAGCAGCAGGTAATTTTAGTCGGGCACCTATAATGTGTATTTGAAAAAGGGAGAGAAGGAAAAGAGAGTGAAGGAGATCATAAAGCCATATGTACGCCCATATGCATAACCATCGTTCCTTTACAACATCACCACATGGAGAATACATAAATGAGAATGTGTGTACGCATGTGTGGGTGTGTCCATATGCGCGTTTGCATCTTCTCACACACACACACACACACACACACACACACACACACACACACACACACACACACACACGCCTTAATTTTTAAGTGTGAAAACACTTACAAGAAAAATCTATGTGAGCTTCCAACAGTGGTATTAAGTGTACTGCATATTCAACATTTAACATCATTTGACAGCTGTTTGATGCACATGAAGTGCTGTTGTCTTCTCAGATTTTTAATATTTAACACACTTCAGGAAGTCTTAGCCAAGCCGAACTGCATAACAGGTCACAGAAATAAATGGCATGACTTTCGCTTTAATGCCATGATAATTATGACATTGAAAAAAAGCATTAATTATATATTACTATAGTTAAATAAAAAATGTGTCACATCAAATATTCAGGCATTCTTCCATTGGAATAAGTTTTTAATCTACACGTCCAGTGCCTATATTTAATATTAAACAAAAACTGATATCTTCAGGTGACATTATTATAGCATTTGAAGGTTATGAGGATGTTTTGGCCATTGTGCTATAGATAGTCCTGCTTTAAATAAATTCATCATTTACTTTGATGGTAAGTTCTAATCAAGTTTGAATTATGTTTTATTAGTAATGTGTTAGCCATACATTAAAAAAGCCTAACTCAAATTTAAGTGTACTATGTATATATCCTAAGCAGTCACTGCCATTAAAGAAATTACGTAAGGCTTTGTTCTTGAAAACTTGTTATGACTTGAATGATCTTGAGCACGTTTTTGCTGACATTGGCCCTATGCCTAGTGTAATATTGTAGCATGTAATATATTTAGTATCCCTAAGACATCTGTCATATCAACTGTGCTTCACATATGTGAGCTTACTTTATTTAAATTGTGTCCCTTATGGTTTGCCAGTAAGCTAAAATGCTGCTAAATTAGGAGAAGGTTGGTGAGGTCTAAGACAGGACAGAAAAGAATTGTGTCATGCTCCGCATGTGGCGCATTAGTAACCAGATGGATAACACTTGATTGTGGACTTCAATCAATCATTGTTGCAAAAATTATATGGTCGTGAAAATTAGAGATAGAAGATACCAGTGAGATGGAAAGAGGATTTCCGTAACTTAAATACTGAAAAAGGGAAGAGGATAAGGGCCATAGTGTATTGGAGGGATGTGTGTGTGTGTGCGCTTGCAGATTCATAAGTGTGTATATATATAAGCATATCTATTATGTGTTTGAGAGCTCACAGGGACAGCTCACCCTCCCCCCCAAAAAAGTGTTGCCACTGTACATTATTTACAGATATGACACTTGTATCCAAAGCAACTTAAAAACTGGGAAAGTGTGTGTCATCTACAGGTAGTTTGTCAAGTCCACTCACCTGTGTGAAGCAAAGTAAAGAAATAAATACTATACTTCACCCGGTACTTCAAAAGAAATTGAAAAATTAACTGAAATTACACCATTTCGAACAAAATCTCCCCAAAGTTGTTTTTCAGATTGTTTGGCCAGTGTCTGTTTGCATGGATGTACTGGTGCTTCTTGTGGAAAAGGCTATTTGTCAGTATATGGAACTGTTGTGGCCGCAAAAGCTTTGTTTTAAATGCACTTCATTTCAATCACATTTTTTCAAACGTCTTGCTTTTTCGATCTTCCTGTTTATTTTAGAATTAACTGACCAACAGAAAACGTATCCAAATCAAGATACAAATTATATGAACAAACAAAGTTTGTTCCAAAAACAAGAATAATCCAGACATCTTTCAAAATAACTTTTAGAGAAAGTTTTAGGGTTGGTCAGCAGTTGTACACTACCTGACAAAAGTCTTGTCGTCGATCGCAGTTGTAAGAGCAACAAATAATAACTTGACTTCTAGTAGATCATTTGGAAAAGTGGCAGATTTTTCAGATGAATCATCTGCTGAACTGCTTCCCAATCTAAACAAATAGTGCAGAAGACCTATTGGAACCAGCATAGACTCAAGATTCTCACGGAAATCAGTCAAGTTTGGTGAAGGAAAAATCATGGTTTGGGGTTACATTCAGTATGGGGGCGTGTGAGAGATCTGCAGAGTGTATGGCAACACCAACAGCCTGAAATATCAAAACATGTGTGCTGCCCATTAAATTACAAACCACAGGAGAGGGCAAATTCCTCAGCAGGATAGCCCTCCTTCTCATGCTTCAGCCTCCATATCAATGTTGCTGAAAGCAAAGAGGGTCAAGGTGCTCCAGCATTGGCCAGCCCAGTCAACAGACATGAACATTACTGAGCATGTCTGGGGTAAGATGAAGGAGGAGGCATTGAAGATGAATCCAAAGAATTGTGATGAACTCTGGGAGTCCTGCAAGAAGGCTTTCTTTGCCATTCCAGATGACTTTATTACTTATTAATTATTAATGTTATTTAAGTCATTACAGAGATGTATGCATGCAGTCCTCCAAGCTTATGGGAGTCATACACAATATTAATTCCACTGTTCCACAATTTTTCCACTGCACCATGACTTAATATTCTATACATTATTTCTGTTAAGTGACAAGACTTTTGTCTAAGCAAAGTCAAACCTTACTGTCCTAATTAAATAATAAAAAATCAAGGCATGATCATATTTTTATTTTGGTAGAATAAGCATAATCTAGAGGTCTTTGCCTTTTATATAAGCCACTTCTGATACCAACTGATCAACTAGTAGTCAATTTATTATTTGTTGTTCCTAAAATTTGGATAGGCGACAAGACTTTTGTCAGGTAGTGTACAAATAGGACACAATATCATGCAGTATTATCATATACTATAAGAAAATGGCATCTTCATAATATAGGTGAACCAGAAACACACCTACTGTACAGTATGCACAAATTACACTTGCAAAATTATGTTGCATTAACACACATGCTTCATTTTACAAGCTTTTACACAATCACTGCCATACTCCAGTTAGGCCTGTACTTTACTTTAGAAATGTTGACTTAGTGCATCATTAGCCATCCCTAAGTACACCATTAGAGCGGAGAGGAAGGGGGAAAGAAAGGAGGGAAATGGTCATTGGCTCAGAGGTCCCCATTATAACCTCCACCTCTATTCAGCACTGCTCCCAAAATGGAATATAAAACACCTCTATCTTTCTTTTTACATCTCTCTTGCTCTGTGTCAAGGCTCTAGAGAGGTCTGGTAGGGTTGTGGTATTGAAGAGGAAATTAACCTCATAGCGAAACGTCTTATGGAGCTTGTTAAGCCGGACACCTGCATCCTTTCACAGCCCACTTCGGCATCATTTAACTTCATGTCATTCCCTTCACCCCTTTATCTTTTTTTTCTAACCCCCTTCAAAAAGGCTGGGGGAAGACTATGACACATGCTGCAGAAAAGACAATGGTGCTAAAGATGCTACATGGAAAAGAGGTACAATTATAGCAATGTAAGGCACCCTGCTGAGGCAGAAAAAGGAAAAAAATCGTTCCACCTGACGTCCAGAAGGGCTCTGAGTTATGCAGAATGGAGGGGGGAAAAAACAAGAAAGAGTTGTGTTCTGTGTTTCTGACATGCAACCAGGGCTATAGAGAAACTGAGAGAGTGAGAGAGCAAGATTTACAGAAGGTAGAGGCAGTCAGCCTTCTTAGTCATTTTCTCGACATTCAAATGACAAAAAAAAGGAAGAATTGAAGACCCAAGAGCAAGAGAGAGATCAAATGTTCTGAATGTGAATGACTCTTGGGCACAGGACAGATACCCATTTAAACCAATTTTAAAGCAGTTAACATGGGTTTTACCAATTACAAAATGTTCTGGTTTATGTGTCTGGTATTTACAGTATAAACACAAACAATCTACATATCTAATTCTTTCAAAATTGTATTTCCTGCCAGCTTTTAATAACCAAATTATTTTTTCTTCATAAAATATATTCCACAACAATGCACTCACACACAAACACACATGCACACTTCATTATGGGGACTTGTACTATGTTTTATATTACTACTATGATTTTTATATTACTACCCCTAAACCCAACCCCCACAGTAAACAATATCCATTTCTATATTTTCAAAATACTTGATCCCATGTCATTTATTAACCATATTCCTCATCGGGACCAAAATAACATCCCCACAAGGCAAAGGTTTTGTCATTGCTATCAATGTGGAGACATTGGTTCCCCACAATGTAAGGAATAAAAATTATGTTCATATCATGTGATCATATAGTGGTGGGATAATTAGGGGTCTGTTTTTCACAGTGGGACCATCTAGCAGGCATGTGACAAGGTCAGCATTGTATAATCCTTTGTTTGGATGTTCAGACCTACAGTAGCAATCAAAATCACTTTAAATAAATTTTATTTTCACAGTATTATTATTGTAGATTATCAGTGCATTCTGTAAAAACATTCAACATTCAAAAAGTAGAAAATTATTTAGTGTTAGCCTACTATATGGCCACATGCACTTTGGCAGTGACACTGTGAAAGACTCATCAGGGAGATAAAAACACTTGAGTGTGGTATGCTAATTTTCATTATTGACTTTTTAAATACATGTCTGCATTGCGTTCTGATAATATTTGTAAGATGTAGAGCCGCGTTTAGCTTTATATAAGAATAACTTTCCTGAGTCAAACCGTATTTAAGGTGCCATATTATAAAAATCTGGATATTCGGTTCAGTACATGGAAATGACCACACCATGAGCCACAAACACAATTGTTGTCTTGTTTTCACATTAAATCCATTGGTTCACATTAAACCCTGGTGGAAAAACAAGCCTATCAGAACAAAATACAGACTGTTACATTGCACATGGCACTTTTTCTTGGTATGCTCAACATTTGTATGTACTTTTGGTCACATTCTACATCAACCCGACCTGCAGGCAAGTCATCAGAAGTTTGACAGTCATAACAGAAAGTTACATGTGGAAAGCAGGTATCCACCAGCCATCTGCTTACATGCTCATCAGGACGCAAAGTGCAGGATAGCACCACCCCAAAGAGACATAGGGTATGTTTAATTGTCTCTTTTGTTAGTTTAAAGTTCAAACGAAGAAATTTGCCACTTCTGTTTGTAATAAGGCAATGAGCACATATTGACTGGTGAATATAAGTGTTTAAAGCACGTTTATGCATCGTGTCATATCACTCAGCTCTTTATGTGATTTTTTTTAAGTGAAAGAAAAACAATACACTATGGGACACCTTTAAACAGGCTTTTCCTCCAGCCACAACACTGCAGAGATGGGGAGACTTGTGTGGTAAAAACAACTATATGTGTACACAACTCAATTCTATGTTGACATGTCCAGTTATTATAAGCATCTTTGGTCATGTTGTGTATCAATATGAACAGTAACAATTTGTTGATCCTTCCATTATATTCAATGCTGATTCAGTTGAGATTTTTATCTGATTCTAAAATGTGGGGGAATTTTAATTTTTCACTTGTCATTTTAATAAATATCTGAATTGACTGTCAGAGGCTGGACAGCTGCCCATTTCAGTGGCAACCCTAATACATTCATTCATTCATTCATTTTCTTTTCGGCTTAGTCCCTTTATTAATCTGGGGTTGCCACAGCGGAATGAACCGCCAACTTATCCAGCATATGCTTTACGCAGCGGATGGCCTTCCAGCTGCAACCCATCACTGGGAAACATCCATACACACCCATTCACACTCATACACTATGGACAATTTAGCTTACCCAATTCTCCTGTACTACATGTCTTTGGACTGTGGGGGAAACCGGAGCACCCGGAGAAAACCCACGCAAACACGATGAGAACATGCAAACTCCACATAAAAATGCCAACTGACACAGCCAGGGCTCGAACCAGCGACCTTCTTGCTGTGAGGCGACTGTGCTACCCACTGCGCCACCATGCTGCCAACCCTAATACAGAGAAAGGTTAATTAAACTGACCGGTCCTCCCACATCCAGTAGCATAAGCTCCAAACACACTGATAAGTGGAGTCAAAGTTCAACATCATGTAGGAGGAGTGTCTAGCCTGTCACTAGGTAAAGATTTTGAGTAGGCGGTTTCATCCAAAACTGTCATGCAATCTTCTTCCATCACACGTGCCCCTGATTTGTCAGTGGTAGAAGAGGTTCAGACCTAAAAGATTTAGATGAGTTCATGCAGGATGGAGAGTTTGACCCAGAAAAAAAGCAATGGTGAGTGATAGTCAGTTTTCAGGGGTGAGATGCGGGGCAGAGACCGCTATTGCCTGTGGTTAGTGCAGACCAGGGTCTAATAACTGATGTCTGTTGAACTGCCTGCTGCTTCGGGCAGATGATAGCTTAGAGCAAAGTGACCTTGGGTAGATGTTTGGCTACAATCCCGAAGCCAAAAATGAACATGCCAATGGGAGTGTTTTGTTGTAACATAAATGCTTTATCGGCTCACAATATGGCACACCTGAGAGCCACAGGTTGGCCATTTTTATGAAACAACGAAGCATTTATGTGCCTTTCAATGGGACATGAATTGCTCGCCTTACACAATTACTCGATACGTCATTGTCTTGAGTTCTGCCAAGAAAAATAATGTATTCTCCTTTCTCAACTCACTGAAGGATGGCACATTGTTCCATGGCACTCAATCATAGCTTTGATCAGGTGACACCCGCCAAAAACTTCTGATGTTAAAAAACAAAAGACAGCATGTCACCATGTTGCCTTTCAACAGATTTATTTTATTTTATTTTATTTTGCCATATCACAGCATTGCATCTTTAACAGCAAACAAGTTCAAACTCATCTGTGAAATGGGTTTCAAAGTATAGCATTTCTTTTTAACAAATTCCATAGGGCCTAATGCATTTCCTATAACAAAAGATGTATCCAAGCTGTCTCATTAGCACTGATAAGCTATTTGGTTGAGTTCAAAAGTACAGTATTAGACATTATTGCCTTACTAATGGGCGGTATACTGATGCTGCTTCAGGCATGAAGCCATAATTGCCCCCACTGACGATGCCCAGAGGAAAAAGAAACAATCATTATGTTTCAGAGTGATTTTACAACATAGCAATTAAGTTTTCATAAATTGAGGAGAACAAATTAATGCAGGGATGGGCTGTTATGAGAACGAGGATGATGTTAGATCGCAGGTGTGCAGATAGAAGGTGGGCTAGTAAAATAAGCTATCTCCCTCATTCTGTGTTGCATTTTGTGGGAGTTGGGAGGGTTTCTGTTTTCTCTATTTCCACTTACAACGCCATCTTCTAACCTTTTTAAATGTGGGGAGCTGCGTTAAACAGAAACATCTTTGTTCAGGGATGTCAGAATTTCTGTGTACATGTTAGCAGATTAAAAATAACATCCTAAATTAATCAGTGTTATGGAAAGGGCAAAGAAGATAAGGACAAATAAGGAGAAAAAGCGTGGGATGGAAAAAATATCCCTAGCTATTTTCTTCTAAATTGTCCATTTTTTTTTTGTTTAGCTTAAATGATTGTGTTATTATTCACATATTATGTAGATATTAGGGATGCTGCAATATTCTGTATAATACTAAACCATTTGGTATGTACTCCACGGTTCAATACGCATATGGAGATGTTTTTTATTTTTCTGGTTTTGCATTAAAATTTTGTATTTTGCATTTTCCCCTATTCCTATTCCTATTCCTGCTAATTAAGTCATGATTCTCAAGGTAAGACTCAGTTATGAGTCGATCATCCGATTACACTGGTTCTATATATGCTTCACACGATTAAAAAAACTTATAAAGACATTCCTCCTGGGAGGCCTATGGTGGCAGCTTTTGGGTCACTTACAGACAAGATGTCAGTTTTTGTTGATTTGTATTTACAACCTTTAGTTAGATCTTTACCTTCTTTTGTTAGAGACACCATGGATTTTATTGAAGGTGTCAAAAACGTCAAATTGCCTGATGTTTCTGTCCTTCTAGCCTCTATCGATGTAGAATCACTTTATAAAATTTGTTCCATCTTTGGGTGGGCTAGAGGCTATGTAATTGTTTAGTCCCAAGTACTACCTGTTTGAGTGATTTAGCAAAATTAGTACTCAATTATAATTACTTTTTGTTTGGATCTGATTATCTACACATTTTTGGTGTCAGCATAGGCTCTAAGATGGAGTTTTGCATCTATTTATTCCAAACATATTCTATGAACATGATACATTGATGATGTCTTTTTAATATGGAGTGGTAATGAAACGCAGTTATAGGAATTCCATTCTTATGTTAACAATAGTTTTAATGCTTTGAAGTTCACTATGGAATTCCATAAGCATAAGATAATTGTTTAGATGTACTTGTATTTTTGACTGCATCCGGTATAGAAATGACATGGACAACACTGGGACACTCGTATCATCCAGTACCATTAAAGCGTTTGCTACTTGTTTCTCAAATTAGCCGTATTCCGTAATTAGCCGTAAGTGATCCTACACTTAAAGAATGTTTTGAGGATTCACCTCGTCTAGTACACAATAGATCATCTAATATCCGTAATATGTTGGTAAAAGGCGGCGGCGCAGTGGGTAGCGATGTCGTCTCACAGCAAGAAGGTCGCTGGTTCGAGCCCCGGCTGGGTCAGTTGGCATTTCTGTGTGGAGTTTGCATGTTCTCCCCGTGTTCGCACGAGTTTCCTCCAGGTGCTCCAGTTTCCCCCACAAGTCCAAAGACGTGCTATAGATGAATTGGGTAAGCTAAATTGTCCGTAGTGTATGTGTGTGAATGAGAGTGTATGGTTGTTTTCCAGTGATGGCTTGCAGCTGGAAGGGCATCCGCTACGTAAAACATATCCTGGATAAGTTAGCGGTTTATTCCACTGTGGCGACCCCTGATTAATAAAGGGACTAAGCCAAAAAGAAAATGAATTAATGTTGGTAAGAGCTGATCTGAAACGCGCTCCAATATTTTATTAAATAATATACCACATGGGGGGCCTCACGGTGGCGCAGTGGGTAGCACGTTTTCCTCGGCTGGGTCAGTTGGCATTTCTGTGTGGAGTTTGCATGTTCTCTCCGTGTTGGCGTGGGTTTCCTCCGGGTGCTCCGGTTTCCCACACAATTCCAAAGAGATGCGGTACAGGTGAATTGGGTGGGCTACATTTTCCATAGTGTATGTGTGTGAATGGGTGTGTGTGGATGTTTCCCAGTGATGGGTTGCAGCTGAAAGGGCATCCGCTGCGTAAAACATATGCTGGATAAGTTGGCGGTTCATTCCGCTGTGGCGACCCCAGATTAATAAAGGGACTAAGCCGAAATGAAAATTAATGAATGAATACCACATGGGAATTTTACATGTGAAAATGTCAACAATGCAATTTCACATACAAAATGTCAACTCTTACAAACTCTCATACAGAAAAAAGGTGTAAAATTTGAGGCACGATTTCGTGCAAGACAACTAATGTAATCTGTATGTTGCGGTGCGTTATGGTTTATGCTATGTTGGTAAGATGAGTAGGCTTTTAAAAATTTGTATTTCTGAACCTTGATGTGCTATTTGACAATCCGGGTGTGGGGGAATCTTGATAAATTGCTGTTACAACGTGAAGTCTTTTGGATTTTCACTTTAGATACATTGTCCCCAAGAGGTTTAAATGAGGAGTTTGATATTTGTCCATTCCTTTAATGTTTAATTATTGTTTTTGCCTATATTTTGTTGCATTATTTTGTTATATTCTGTTATGTTTTTCTTTATTTGTTATGTATTATTAGGATTTGTTTCTGTATTTTCATTTTGAATAAGCATGTTGTGAAATTTACTAATGATGTATGAGATCATGTGATCTGGAAGTGTATAAAAAGAACAACATGCTGTGATGAACACTGTCTGATGAAGAGCCAGTGTGCTCGAAATGTTACACGCTTTGTGTTATCCTTTTTAATTAAATAAATTGCTATTTTTGGAGCTTTTGTGTTGTCGCCTTGTTGAATATATTTTAGCACTTTTTTCAAGACTCAGTTATGACCAGTAGTTATGACCACCTGTCCAATTTATATAAAGGGGCTATTTATGTAACATTTTCTGCCAAAATGGGAAACTTTTTCTTCATTTTGTATTTTTGTTTACACAACAACAGTGTTTTGGAGACTTGAAAGGCATACAGCTACATACAGTTTACAAAGAAAGCAAATGACATCATGCACATGTTTAGGGGGGTAGGGCGGTGTAGATTGAAGGCAAGCACGAACAAACACAATAAAGGCGGAGTATGTGATAGTGTTGTTGTTGCTCAATGAAAAGACGTGATGCATCATTCACACATGGCAAATTCTACAGACACACCAGCGCAGAAATAATAATAATAATAATAATAATAATAATAATAATAACAATGATGATAATAATAATGCCATCATCATTATGCAGTCAAACCTAAGTAACTCTCATCTGTACATCTTTTGTTCTTTTGCATTGTTTTGAGAGCTTGTTTAGCTGTGACGAGACCAAGAGGGGAATAATGTTCATGGAGTGTGATTTGTTTTTGATGTTCAGAGCGAATAAACCAGGTGTTAACAAGTGCAGACAGACGTGGCAGGGCTGGGGAAATGCTTACAATTCATAATCATAATTACCTCATGAATAATCATGCAAGTAAGATCAGGTACCATGATAATTATTTGACTCAGAAATGAGAGGAAAAAAACAAAACATTAAAAGTTAACTTTTCCTCCCAATTTTGATGCAGTTTGTAAAGTGTCAGCTAAGTGGAAATAGCTCTTTTTTTGGGGGTAATTGTTATCTGCTTCAAGCATCCCAGTGATATAAATGGTGCATTGAAGAAAAGCACTCCCTGCCCTCGAATATGTCTGTCTGAACGATGGTTCTTTGAATGCTAACAACACTGAAGGGTGACAGGCCCTCATGGCTTTTTTTAAGGTGGAGGATGGAGTGCATGACCTGACTCTTTATCTTGTCTGCTCTCATTTGATTCCCCATTGTAGCAGGACAGCTCAATCAAACTATATCGTCCAAAGCTACAATAGAGTAGTGGACAAAATGGGCAGCCTGAACGGTGCACCGGGCTGAGATAAGAGTTGACAAGCAATACTGTCTTCTTTTACAAAACCTGCACCTGGTCATTATCACCTAGTTGAGATTCTTCCATGCTGTGGCTCCATCTGACAATCACACTGTTTTTAATCACCCCAGCAGATGTACCTATTATTATTAGCGCAAACAGCTGTTTGACACCGCCTGGAAGATGCAATCTGTTAACGCTGTACTATCAAGCACAGTCATAATAACCCTTTGCTTTATATAACACTTTTCTGGCACTCAAATCAAATGTTTAACATAAAGCAATTGCTCAATTAGCACCGGTGTACATCTGAAGCTACTATGTAGTAGTTTCCTGAAATTATTTAAAGTGATCGAAATGTCAGGTTCAAATTCAAATACAATCTGGCTACTAGAAGTCAAATGAACCATTAAAAAATGCCACAGTCAACACTTTCTTACAAGCCTTACATGCTGTATTGAGTCACTATATAAAAAATCATTTGTTATACTCTACAGACTCTATATTATGTCCCCTTGCTCTTATACCCAACCCTGACAGAAAACATTCTGAAGTTTTACATTTTAAAATACTTAATTCTGTATGATTTATGAGCCATTTAAAAAAATAAAAAAATAAAATAAAAAATCTGATTGCAACTGTATACTTGTGAATCCCTATAAGTTGATGAACACAAGGACAATCCAACCTCCCCCCCATCTCCTTCAGTTGCATGTCTGAATACATATTCCATTCAGAATGTGTATTATTGCATTCTAGCATACTTTTTTATTTAATCTTTGCCATAAAAA
The DNA here is from genome assembly GCA_903798125.1 of Danio choprae. Lineage (NCBI taxonomy): Eukaryota > Metazoa > Chordata > Actinopteri > Cypriniformes > Danionidae > Danio > Danio choprae. Next base: position 1,909,338 of record CAIGQW010006673.1, read on the forward strand.
CATTTGTAGTAGTATGTTATACTAGTCCAAATTGCATATTGACAGTATAGTTGCAGTAACCGTAAGGTTAGTATTGTAGTGTGCACTTCAAGGGTTATTCAGAAGGTGAGAAAATTCTGCTGCTTGTAAACAGGCTCTTTTAAAGAAAAATATGACTGCAAGATGTTTGTTTGCTGCTCTGATCTCACTTTCTATGTGTGATTGTACTGCATGCTGACTTTATCCTATTTCCAAGGTAAATCATTAAACTGCCCTCCCCTATATGCTGTATGTGTTTTGCTGAGTTTTGCTGTGCTTCCTGAATGTCCTGCCATCCACTGCATCATGGTGAGTGGAGATGGCAGTGACAAAAACCTTTTTATTTAGAAGGAAGGATAGCAAAATGCTTGTCGTCCTAGCTCTGGAGGCTTGTAGAAGAAATGAGTACAATTTAACAAACAGACAGCACTTCAGTGCATACATTTGCCTCAAAGTGGGAGCTCTAACCTGTGTGGTGGGTTACGCAAGTCTTCTACATCCCACCTAAGAGCCAATTATGTAAGTTCCATAGATCCAAACATGGGTGCCAGATGGTGCCCCATCACTGGGAAAGAAGGCATTGCCTCAGGAAAATCTCCCAGGGTGGGGCTGTTGCAAGGGTGTGTGAGTTTAGGGAACCATACCTAGGGGGGCCAGTGTGGCACAACCAGCAAGACCTGCTCCTCATTCTCCCTGACATTGAACAGTGTCTGGGTGAAAAGTCTGATTTGGAGAAAGCATACTGTGGGCCAGTGCATCTGTGCCAAGTGGGCCATCAGACAGGGAGTAAAACAACTGGCAATGGATAGACTCACGAGAAGCAAACAGGTTAACCTGTGCTTTTCAAAATTGCTCCCAAAACAGCTTGATCATCTCAGGGTGGAGTATCCATTCTTCTTGGAGTGACAAACCATCAGCTGCAACCAGTACCGATCCGCCCTATACGCAGACTACACAAGGTGCATAGGGCCCCACAAGTTACGAAAGACCCTATACCTGCTGAACTGATTCAGACAGGTGAGGACTGTATTTCTTTAAACGTACATATCTTTATGCACTGCAGCGAAAATATGCATAGTGATCTGCATGGGGTGCTGATATATCCATATTTGGGAGAGTGCACATGCAGATTTCACTTGCTTATTTTTATTGGCCCTCCTAAGCAGAATGCCCAATTTGTTTGTCATACGTAACTCATAGTGACCGACTGAAAGGGAACAACAGTATCTCCTCAATTCTTCAGATTCATAGTAAATACAGATAACAGTAATATATTGTTACTTGGATATTTTTTATTTTGCAAATGGCTTCTGATATACATTAGGCAACATAAACGGATACATAAATATCATGAAGAGTGTACCAACCTGCAATTCCGCAGGTATATCTCTAGTACACTGCTTGTGCCTGAAACCCAATTATTGACCATATAATATAATGGAAAGGTAAATAACACTTGATTGTCATGTACAGAGACAGTGGTCTTTTTTGTTAAACTTACATACAGACATTTTTGTGCAAATGAACACATTCATTTATGTTTCCAAAGACAAAATACTTCACATAATTATTGATGATTGAAACCCACTGTTTGTAACATGGAAATGTATCATTTTATGAAAGAGTAAACAATCCAAGTGTTCTGGATGAAATATGGATTTTTTCTTCATCTTATTAAAACTTCATGACAAGTTAAAAGTGTATTTTAGGATGCATAAAACTCCTTATTTGGAGCTTATTTAAAAGGACGCAGTACCACACCAACTGAAGCTGACGTTAAACCTCCCGGGGTGGTATAACGGTGTGAAAACTGCTCTTAAAACACAGTGGTATTAAGATAGGTGATAAATTTGACAAGTCGAACAGGGCCTTTCATGATTAATGTTGTATTATTTATGGCCCCTTACTTGAGCTGCCTTTAAAATATTGGTCCTCGTGGAATACTGCACTTAATAAAAAGTGAGCAAAGGAGGTGGGGAGGACGATGTATTTGTATTATACAGAGCTTTCCATGACACAATGAGGCACGGCTTTCATAAGGATAAAAGAGAGTTTAAAGACTGGATTACATGTGTTCATTCTGAGATGGCATGCAGATCACATATTAGTAGAC
>CAIGQW010006673.1:1911868-1938827 GCA_903798125.1 Danio choprae
TCTTCAACAGCCAAACCGTCAGGCTCATCTCATCTACAGTACATCAGAACATCTGCAATTGTAAGGCTATGATTGGCAGCATTATCTACGATAGTGGCCCTTATTTCTTTTGATATGGCCCTATGTCCTTAGCCTCTGTTGTTTTCCATCCTTATTACTTTTCATATTCCTCTCTGCTTTTGACCCGGATTCATTTCCTGAGTGTTCATCCATTGTCGGAATTTGAAATTATTGTGTTGTTCTCTGCCTATATGCACTTTTTAACTGAAGGGATACACATGCACCTTTGAGCTATTTCAAAGAACTGGTTTATTATTGGTCGATCTTTATTCTCTTTAAAAAAAAAAGTTCTAGATTCACCTGCACAATTCATGGTTAATTCATAAAACATCTAATAGGAAAAATGATTTACAGTTTATGACAACAGGATCAATCATAAAAGCAGCATCACAGTTGCAATCCTGCTGATGTTTCTGAATATAACATTTATATCCAGAGATTGCATGTTCAGTGATCCTTCATTGATTTAGAGGTTGACAGTCCAGAAAAATAAATGTGTTATGGTCAGTTGAGTTTAATGCACATTAAACGGAGGCCTGGACAGATGAGGTTTCGGCTCGCAGACTGAGATCTTGCATGTCTTTTAAAACAATATGCTACAAAAATATGGCCACAATTAAATAACGAAGAGGGTAACAAAGAGAATGCATGAAATATTAACATGAGAGAGAAATTGATTAAAACAAAGAAGAGAAAACAGAAGGGGAAAAAGTTGCATCGAGATATTTTGAACATTACACCACTTGAGGGTGTGATGTGAGTCAAAGACTCAAATTCCACATGTTTTGTTTGTAAAATATGAAAGATCACTGGCTGAGCTAATGTGTACAACTGCCGATATTGCAAGTGTGTCAGAAAATGTGTGTGTGTGTGTGTGTGTGTGTGTGTGTGTGTGTGTGTGTGTGTGTGTGTGTGTGTGTGTGTGTGTGTGTGTGTGTGTGTGTGTGTGCGTGTGTGTGTCAGACCTTTGATGACCTCTGTCAACAATCCGATGTCCTCGAAGAGCAATTATAATGAGCAACTCCTTCATATGAATGGAACATGAGATGTGCATGCATGCAAGGGATTCAGTGAAGTGATTAAGAGATTTTAACAGTGCTATTACTAAAAGTTAGGAGGGGAGGGGGGCTTTTTGTAAAAATATTTTTCTTCTGTTTCGTGTCATACTACATTACAGTATGTGCACAGCTCATAAAAATGTGAAAGGTCTGCTGTGTGGACGTTGTGTTAAAAGTGTCATGAATTATTATTTTTTGTTATTACTTTCTACTGTTCTAGGTCTGCTTATAATAGTGATATGACCCATACCACTGGAACATAATATTTAAATATGTGTGGCAGATTTAGGACTCAAAAGTAAACACCTAATTCACAGAGTGAATTGCCTACTTCTGCAGAGTCAGTAGGTACAGACTTGCAAAATCCATGTGGCCTTCAGATTGTGAAAGGACTCTTAATTCTTCAGAATACCAAGGCAGTTTGGACAATTTCATGCTACCAACTTTTTGGTAAAAGTTTGGGGATTTCCTCTACTTGGGTCAACATGACTGCACACCAGTGCACAAAGCAGGTTTCATAAAGAGACACATGAAAAAGTTTTGTTGTAGAGAAAGTTGACTGGCCTTCACAAAGTCCTGATGTCATCCCCCCCAAAAAAACACCTTTCTAATTACTTCAGAGCAGAGACTGCAAGCCAGACCTTCTCATTCAACAGTTAGAGCCTGACCTCTTAAATCTGCTTCTAGAAGAATGGTCAACAATTCCCATATACACACTCCTACATTTTGTGTAAAAGCCTTCCCAGGAGAGTTGAAGCCATTATACTGTAGCCGCAAAGGATGGACTAAATCTATATTAAACCCAACATATTAGGACTGGGATGTCAATAAAGTTGATGTCCATGTAAAAGGTAGATATAATAAATTTTGTATTATAGTATATTAAATAGCTTTACTATTAGACAAAACAATAGAGACCTCCTTGTAAAAACAGTTGCTCACACTTGTGTAGAACAGTATTACGGTCTTTACTGAGCTTCTATTAGTTTGCATCTTTCTAAAAATGCATGATATTTGTAAACAAATGTGTGGTAAAATTAAGTAAACAAAAGTCCATCCCTATTTCCTAATGTTGGGATTGTAAAGACTTGGCACTGAACAGCATCTTGTTGTCTTTTGAGTTATCTTTATTGTTTGTATTCTGCATAGACCTGCAGTTACATCTATTGTTATTTACTGCTAAAGTGGGAGTCAGCTCATTTTCATAATTTCAAGTGCAGCTCAAGCACAGTAATGACTAAAGCCAGGCTCACACTGTGCAATGTTTAATAGTCCTTTACAACTGCAGCTTGTCAGACTATACAAACATTATCCCCATGTCACACTCTAAGATTTCAGTTGTCATAATGTCAGACTCTGTGACAATCAAGACATATCAAAAACACACAAGAAGACTTGTCTGGAGTTTAACATGCTTCAGTAAAAATGAAATGAAAGTCAATAAAAGGAAAAAAAAAATCACAAATTTAAGCAAATGCCAGCATTCTAGCCCCATGTTTTAAAACAAGGTACTGTACCTGACATTTTTGTGTTTTCAGAGTTCTTTATCTCCAATCAACTTTATTTTTAGCCACCATGATACAGCAGCATGTCATAGAAACACTCATTTACCTTCTATAACCCAATATGTTTCTCCTCTTGCTATACTGTACACCAGACACGCTTCAACACTTACCCTGAGGTGATTTGAAGTTGTCGTGCTAATTGCGTCATCAGGTTCAAGTTCCTCAATTAACTAAACATGTCAAACCAATGATCAAAGACTACAGATTTTACCCTAGCTTTTGTCTCTGATAATTGTGGCCAATATAAGCAGAGCAGAGTCTATGATGATCAGGTGTATGTAATCTGCTAACTAAAAGGCACAACATATGCTAACAAAAAAGGCACCACATATTTGTTTCAAATTACTCAAATTTCAGAGAGTTCAGTATGTGGTGTGTTTAAGTCACATCAGATAGGGTAGAGTAAATGTTGGATCGCCATTGTTTCACACTGCATGACTATCTAGGGCAGCGTTAAATTGCTGCTGTGTTCATACTGCATGATGGATCTGTGACAGCAAGATACACACTGCATGATGACTACACTAATCAATTTCAGACAACTCTGTCTCACAAATGCACACAAGAATCATGTACGATTGATCATGTACAAGACTAGAAATGGTGCAATATGTTTTAATAAATAATAATACATTATTTAAATATTCAGTTTTTTAAATAATAGAAAATTGGTGGAGGTCCGTAAGTAATTTTGCAATTTACTACTGCTGTGGCTGATCAAGCAATTGTTTCTTTGTTCCTGTTTAATTTTATTGTAAAGATTATTTATTCTGATATTGTGGTCTATAACTCATCCGCAAACTCTGCACTGACCTGTATTTAGCTCGTCATTGGCCGAGGGCCATCACTGTTGTGTTTTTTCAGTCAGAACTCACAGCATGAGTTTGAATCATCAATAAGTCCGGATATTTAACATGCCAAATATTTCACAAATATCTTTGTCATGTTGGCGATTCTGTTATTGTGTTATTGACAATTTGCTTTTGTTGGTGATTTTATGAAACATGTAATTGTGCAAAAATCAGGGCTAAAATCATGCAGAGTGAATCTGCCATAAATCCTATTTACAAGTTGAATGAACTTGAATGCCAGCATAAAGTCAATATTATGAGAAAGAAACAACCCTGTTTCAAACATAACCCACATTCCTGAAAGAGAAAAATATGATGCGTGTCTGCCAACACTTTGGGAGTTCACTAGACGACCAATTACTGTAAAGAGTAAGAAAACGGCCAATGAATGCCTATAAGTTGGCAGAGCTCAGCTCTGCAGGTGCTGGTGATTAATCATAAGTAGAGTATATAACCAGCATCAGTGAGCCATTAGACTTTTGCTGCTGAAGACCAGAACACCCAGCTATCAGCTGGAGACCCAACTGCTGTGGCAACGGAGACACACGTCTCCATTCCCTCTTCAGGGAACGTGGGTTATGTTTGTAACTGGGATGTTCCCTGAGGTGGGAACTATGATGTGAGTCTCCCAACACTTTAGGAGTGTGTAGGGAAAATGCCACAGCAGCAGAGCCTTTCACACCCCTGATGTGAAGTTTTCCAAGCATAGCATGAGCACACAAACATCACTAAGGGTGTAACCTTCAATGTAAGCCCTTTAATTACCAGAATATGGGAATAATTTAGCAATTTGGAATTTGGAGGCTGTAAATATGCTTTTTACTTAGGTAGCTTTAGTCTAGGGATTTTAAAGATATGACAGTACGTTGGGAAACCATGCCAGTTCTGAAGGGGAAGGACACTGCGGAGGCCACCTGCTACCCAAGGGGATACTTGGTGACAGTATGTGTATATGGGCTAGCCCTATCCAGGTGGAGTGCTACTTATGATAAGCTGGTTAGCGGGCAGGGAAGACATGGCCTGAGAATGAGGAACACTCCATGGGTGAAAGACGGATATGGGATGGCCTACTGGGATCACGCATAGCTGGCACTGATCTCCAGCATGCGGGTAGACCAATTGGGCATACCAGACATCGTACTGGGCCAGACGCCCGGCTCCTCTGCTGAAGGCCTCAGAGGAACTCTCTAGGGTTCGCTAGACGGGGAACTCGCTAAGCAGAGCAAAAATAAGCACATGGAGCTCCGGGTTAGGGAGCATGATGCAGCAAGCATTTTTGACACCGAGCTCAGTTTACTCCCAATTGACCGGGGTTACCCATTAATCGAGAGGAAATGGGCTCCACCCAAAGATTATAAAATCTCACAAATGTGTTAGGTGTCGCCCAGTCCGCAGCATTACAAATATCTGTGAGAGAGGCACTGCATGCTTATGCCCAAGAGGAGGCAACAATTCTTGGTGAGTACACTCTCACTCCCGAGGGACACGGCTAACAGGCTAACAGAGCTCGCACTAATGGCATCATCGGAACAATCGCTGACGTGCCAGGGGTGGGGCAGCTCGGAAGGGGAGTGCTTACCCTGGAAAGCGGAGCGTCTCGGGAAAGAGCTGAAAAAAGATTGTCTCTTACCTTCCTCCCTGGATCCCGCAATAAGGCTGGAGAAGTGAGAGAAAGGAGTCCATCCTCTTGCACCCTCAGAGCCTGTGGTGATATGACCCGGCGCTGTCGAGCAGAGCAGACATCTAGTCCCTGGTGTCATCAAGTGAGAGCGTGGCCATCCTAGGGGATGCACTGCCACACTCACTTGAAGTTTGCATGGAGCGCACTGTGGAGGAGTGAGGGGTCTGCAGGCCCGAAGGCAACAGATAACTGACTTGCGGAGGGCAGCAGGGGTGGCGCACCCTAAAGCCAAAGTGTGCTGCTACCTCAGTTGCGCAACAACCTCGAAGTAAGGGCACCACGAGCTGTCCACAAGCACCGCCTTAACATGCTGGACCCCCAGACATGTGACTCAATACTCATGCTCGTCGTCCGGGAAGAGGAAACCACTGCAACTAGAAACGCGCGGTCGGAACGACATCTTTAAAAAGAGGTGTTGCTCAACCATGTTGCTCTCTTAGGGGAATTTGCTCTTTTATCTGAACCTGCTTTTTTAGCCACCAGTGAAACGCCCAAGGGATAGGAAACAAGCCCAGTTCAGCAGCCACTATATGTGTCATCACCCACACTGGATGTGATACTGCTTTCAGGAAGGAAGACAGCTTAGCAAAAGGTTCTCTTCAGTCTTGTGTGAGGCTCTGAAGCAAAAAGTCTAATGGCTCACTCCACGTGTGCTGGTTATGTACTCTACTAATGATTAATCACAAGCATCTGCGGAGCTGAGCTCTGTCAACTCATAGTTGGCTCATTCATTGGCCCGTTTTCATACTCTTCAAGATGATTACTTTAACCTCCAAGTCTCCGAGTTGAGGAGTATCATTGAGAAACATGGCGGAAACACTGATATATATATATATGTGTGGAGTTTTCATGTTCTCCCCGTGTTGGCGTGGGTTTCCTCCGGGTGCTCCGGTTTCCCCCACAAGTCCAAAGACATGTGGTATAGGTGAATTGGGTAAGCTAAATTGTCCGTAGTGTATGTGTGTGAATGAGTGTGTGTGGATGTTTCCCAGTAATGGGTTGCAGCTGGAAGGGCATCCGCTGCGTAAAACATATGCTGGATAAGTTGGCGATTCATTCTGCTGTGGCGACCCCGGATTAATAAAGGGACTAAGCCGAAATGAATGAATGAATGAATTATCTATACCATTACATATCTTTATGTCAGACGAGTGCACAGAATTCTTGGATGCGAAATCCACTCTTGTCAGTTTTTGTCAACTCTTGCTAATTATTTGATCTACATTTTCTATATAAGCAGAGTTAACAATTTGTTTTGTTAATGTTAACAACATTAATGTATTTTTAATTTAAATTTTTTGTAATTCATCAAAATTTGGTACAACACTGTCATATGCTGAAGAAAGAATGAAAGAAAATTAAGGAAAGTTTCATTGCAGCATATACACACACAGACTGATCTAGTCTATCTTGGTTGCCTAGTTACAATAAATCTAAGTTGATTTCACAACACTTTCCCATGAGTGAGTCCACCATAATCATATTTTAGGGGAGCAAAATCTGTTCATCACTATCATGACACTAGCACATAGTATACACACACACACACACACACACACACACACTACCTTACTCACACCTTCACACGTCTGTCTCTTGAAGTTGACTACCACCCACGCAAACAAACACTCCCACAAACACACACATACAAACACACACCCAAACATCCACCCTCAGCCCACACTCCCTCAGCAAATGTGCACTGTTGCCCTGAATAATTTAACAGCCCCAGCAATGCAGGGATATTTTACAACAATTTACACCTGCACTCATACACACACACACGCAGTCACATTCAGGCACAAGTTCAGTGAGGTCTTGTATCTGAGCCACATATACCTTGTGTTGCCCTTGGGATTTTTCTCTTAAAGGCTAGTGCTTGTAATTTACTCAGTTTTGAGCAACACAACTGGCAAGGATGTGTGTATGTGTGCGTTTTATACTGTGAATCAGTTTAGGCTTAGGAATATATTTTTGTACATATGTGCATTGAAGCAATGACAAAAAAATTACATTTTCGTATTTGACATGTTTTTATATACATACCTATATTGTGCTAAGTGAACTGAGTTGTGTGCAATGGGGGGAAAGCTTATTAGACCACTTCACTAGAGGACAAGATAAGAAGGAGTGAATTATGAATGAATGAACTCATATTCACAGAATAACTACTGACATGTGCTAATAGATGTTTTTTGTAAAATATAAAAAAAAAATAATAATAATAATACAATATGTATATATATATATATATATATATATATATATATATATATATATATATATTAGGGCTGTCAAAGTTAACATGTGTATCATGCATTAAGGAAAATTTATTTTAATTGCATTAACTTTACTCATGCTGGATTTATGCATTACATATTCTGTTTGACCCTTGCCCTTGTCCATAGTTCAAACAATATGCAGACAGTAAAGAATGCAGCACCTAGTAAAGGATGAATGAAAAAGGTACAAACAGTAAGATCATATACACAAAGACATCTAATGATTCTGTCAACAAGACAACATTATCTGCATTTATTGGTGCTGTTTGACACACTGTGGTGGAACAAGGTATTGCAGTTCAAGTTTAAAATACTTTTTCACCTGGCCCCTCCTCTGATGACTCCACACAACCAAAGGTTGCCAGATTGATGACACCAACAGGAGCGAGCCTGAGTATCGAGTCATAACTACACGTGATGACATGCAACAAAATGAATATTTTTAGTTATGTTAAAGAAGCGGGGCAGCACGGTGGCGGAGTGGATAGCACATTCGCCTCACAGCAAGAAGGTCGCTGGTTCGAACCCCGGCTGGGTCAGTTGGCATTTCTGTGTGGAGTTTGCATGTTCTCCCCGTGTTTGCGTGGGTTTCCTCCGGGTGCTCCGGTTTCCCCCACAATTCCAAAGACATGCGGTACAGGTGAATTGGGTAAGCTAAATTGTCCGTAGTGTATGAGTTTGTGTGTGAATGAGTGAGTGTGTATGGATGTTTCCCAGAGATGAGTTGCGGCTGGAAGGGCATCCGCTGCGTAATACATATGCTGGATAAGTTGGCGGTTCATTCCGCTGTGGCGACCCCAGATTAATAAAGGGACTAAGCCGAAAAGAAAATGAATGAATGAATGAATGAATGTTAAAGAAGCTTATGTCCAAACCATCACCTGAAATGTATATTTTAAAACTCCGAATCAGAAAAAGTTGTGACAGTATGAAATATGCAAATAACAAAGAAAGTAGCGATTTCCAAATTTACTTTGACTTGTATTTCATTGCAGACAATATGAACACAAAATATTTCAGGTCAACTTCATTTAATTTGTAAATATACATCATTTACTGTCATTCAGACCTGCAATACATTCCAAAACAAGTTGGAATCAGAGCAGTTTAAGGCTAGTAACCAGGTAAAATGGTTAAATAATGATTTGAAACAGGTGATGTCAACAGCTGATTGTAATTATAATTTGGTACAAAAACAGCATCCAAGAAAGGTCTAGTCCTTTAGGAGCAAAGATGGACAGAGGATCGCCAGTGTGCCAAGAATTACACAAGAAAATTATTGAAATGTTTAAAAAAAATGTTTCACAAAAAGATAGGAAGACATTTGGATATTTCACCTTCAACAGTGCATAACATTATTAAAAGATTCAAGGAATCAGGAGGAATGTCAGTGCATAAAGGACAAGGGCTCAAGCCTAAGCTGAACAACCGTGATCTCCAATCCCTCAGGCTGCACTGCACCAAGAATCGCCATTCATCTATAAGCGATATATATCACCACATGGGCTCAGGACTACTTTGGCAAACCATTGTTAAGTACCACAATACGTAGTCGCATCCACAAATGCCAGTAGTGTATGTGTGTAAATGAGTGTGTGTGGATGTTTCCCAGTGATGGGTTGCAGCTGGAAGGACATCCGCTGCGTAAAACATATGCTGGATAAGTTGGCGGTTCATTCCGCTGTGGCGACCCCTGATTAATAAAGGGATTAAGCCGAAAAGAAAATGAATGAATGAATATCCCTACCATGTATGTACAGTCTTGTCAGTCTGTTTGAATTACGGGAGTAGACTAATATCAATTGAATGTCTCAGTGAAGAAACAATTGGCCAATCAAATTTGATGACTAGAACTAATTGTTGTATAACTGAGTCCTAAAGGCAAGCAAAAGTTTACCTAGAGCAGATGTGGACCATTACTGTGGTTATAATGGGATCCGGGCCACCTTTTATTGTCTGTCAGTGCTTTTTCTCTTGAGAATAATCTGAGCTTCATTCTGGAGCAGATAAGAGTTTGATTTGTCTAAGGAGTTGGTTCATGATCAGTGTAACAGTGCAGAACGCTTCTGGTGAACTGATCTTGTGATAATTGCCAATTGGGAAAAAATGTGAGTAAAATCTCTAAGCTGAACAGATTGTGTCTCTTATACTTGTCATTGGTTGTCTCCAATACTGTGCAAGGTCCCCCTTAACTAAGTGTAGATAGTGGGAGGTTTATTTACATGTTCTTAGGGGTTTTTCTGGTGGATATGTGGGTGTTAGGACAGACTAAATTCTCAACTTACAATAAATTCTATCTGAGTTCACCTGATACAGGTTTGTATGTATGAGTCAGAAACAAGTCATAGAGGGCTCTACTGTACAGGACCAGATCCCAGTGACCCATGTGTGCGTGTGTGTCCCAGCTCAAGGTGCATGTAGGGTAAATTATGCAAACAAGGCAGAGCATCTGTTTTTCTTATGCATAATGTATGTGGCACATGATGAACCTGAGAAGGCGCTCTGCTCTTAAGTAGTTTATCTGAAACCTTTCCATATGACCTTTCTGCTCATACCTGCCAAGATGACGCAGAGCCTTATGTTTATTGCTGAGCTACAACATATTACTTATCATACAGCTTATTGTCATTCAGAGTCAGTGTTCTTTGTGGCGTTTGGAATATTCTGCTGTTCATCCTGGAAATATGCCAGGTTCAAAAATAATGATAGGTGTCAAATAAATGTGCTGATCTTGGTACTAAATTATTTTTTCTCTATAATAATCACTCATACGTGCAACTTTAATACGAGAATTGCGGATAAGCAAAGTGTTTTTAAAAATATAGGGAGGAACTGTACGGATGTTCTTTTAACTTCAGTGCTTTGCTTTAATTGTGCTGATGCAGAGCAGATAATGATTTATGTTTTACTTGAGACGTTTGGTACCCTAATTGACCTAATGAGACAATTTTTCACTTAAACTTAATGGAGCAAAGTTCTCTTGCTCATTAAATCATTATGAACCACGGCCTTTCTCCAGAAACAAATAACTTGATGTTATTTTTAGCCGTACTTTGGTGGGAAAAGTGTCTATCTGTTATCTGTGTGCTGTTATTAATTCATTTCTTGACAGGAAGCATTAGAGTGCTCCCCTGTCACTGTGAAACCATCTGTTAATCAGCACTTTTGTGATTGCCGGCATATGTCTAGAATCAAAGCCCGTGAACATGAGCACCGGCCTCTCTAAGGTTTCACACTATCAATGGAATACAATGGATTTGGTTATATTATATAATGAAACCTGAAAATAAACCTGGAGAAGGTACATTTGGTACTGGGCAAATGTGGGTCGGAATGTGGTGGGGTCGTGGGGGAGTGTGACAAATATGTTTTAGTTATATATTTTTGAATGAAATTAATCACCATCCAAAGTTTGGGGTTGAAAAGGTTTTTTTTTTCTGTTTTTGAAGGAAGCCTCTTATGTTTACCACAGCTGCAGCCTTTAGTAATACTAATAATCATAATAATCATTATACTACTAATAATAATAATTAAAAAATTATAATAATAGGGTGTCACGGTGGTGCAGTGGGTAGCACAATCGCCTCACAGCAAGAAGGTCGCTGGTTATAGCCTCGGCTGGGTCAATTAGCATTTCTGTGAGGAGTTTGCATGTTCTCCCTGTGTTGGCGTGGGTTTCCTCCGGGTGCTCCGGTTTCCCCCACAAGTCCAAATACATGCGCTAAAGGTGAATTGGGTAAGCTACATTTTCCATAGTGTATGTATTTAAATAAGAGTGTATGGGTGTTTCCCAGTGATGGGTTGCAGCTGGAAGGGCGTCCACTGCGTAAAACATATGCTGGATAAGTAGTCAGTTCATTCCGCTGTGGCGACTCCTGATTAATAAAGTGATTAAGCCGAAAAGAAAATGAATGAATAAATGAATATTAATGGCTAAAATCTGATGACACTGTATTTAGCACAAACTGTTCTACAAAAATATGGAAGTAGAATGCATGTACGCATGTTGTAGAATGCATGTACGCATGTTGTAGAATGCATGTACGCATGTTGTAGAATGCATGTACGCATGTTGTAGAATGCATGTACGCATGTACAATGCATGTTGTATTTCTGAGAAAAATAACGATATGCGAGTTCTGAGAAAAATGGACATATGCAAATGTGTTTTTGTTTTTTTTATGAATATTGATGCCCATTCTCAACTTGAGAGACAAATAGGCCTCTAATGAGCCATCAGTGTGTGACAGAGTAAATGAGGAGACCTAGAACAAGAGTTTTGATATATTTACAGTAGGAAGCTTTCAATACGTCTTAATGGAACATGATCTTAATATTTTTAATGAATTTGTGGATAAAATAAAAAAATATATAATGTTGATCCTTGCCTTGCAATGCACTTTTGGCCATTAACATAAAATTACTCGTTTAACATCACAGGTTTTGCCATATTTGTTGCCAAACAGATAATTAAAAAACCATGCCACACTTATCAAACTGTTCAGCATCAGACATTGAAGGGCACCTATCGTGCAAAATTAACTTTTGGAAGCTGTTTGGACCAAACATTTTCTAAAATTAAACATTCAGTGATTTTGAGGCCAACTGCATCATGACGTAGCAGTGCGGTTTTCCCCACCCATGATATTGATTGACAAGCGTGTGTTATCATCTCTCAGTATTAATCTGTATCATTATTCATTCATTCATTTTCATTTCGGCTTAGTCCCTTTATTAATCTGGGGTCTCCACAGCGGAATGAACCGCCAACTTATCCAGCATATGTTTTTACGCAGCGGATGCCCTTCCAGCTGCAATCCATCTCTGGGAAACATCCATACACACCCATTCACACTCATACACTATGGACAATTTAGCTTACCCAATTCACCTATACCGCATGTCTTTGGACTTGTGGGGGAAACCGGAGCACCCGAAGGAAACCCACGCCAACACGGAGAGAACATGCAAACTCCACACAGAAACGCCAACTGACCCAGCCGAGGCTCAAACCAGCGACCTTCTTGCTGTGAGGCGAACGTGCTATCCACTGCGCCACCGTGAGGCCTTAATCTGTATCATTATGTCCACATAAAAGGATTTGCAAAGAAACTGAAATTAAAATATTTGCTCTAAGTATCTGTGATACAGCTGCACCTCAAGAAGTGGTACACTTTGTAATTTTATTAAAAAATAAAAAGTTAAATCACTGTGTAATTCATTTTCAACTGCTCAAATCACTACAGCTGCAATAGTGTCAGTACACAACTATAACACTAACTATAAACTAACGGATACCCAAATGCCCGAGTTAACACAAAACTGCACACTTTCACAAAATCAAGATTAGATTGAAAACCATAATAAGTTGATGGAACTCGTCTGATTGAGTAAATTTGTTGCCTCAATTTATTTGAGTTATGGGGTCTCACAAAACTTATACATATAATTTTATTGAACTTGGTGCATTTGTAGTATGTACTTGAACTATTAAGTAATGAGATCTCTAATCAGGTCTCCCAAAACACACTTGTTTAAGCTTATTGAACACAACACTGTAATGTGCTATATATGTTTATAGGCTTATTCATAATGATAACTTATTTTAGCTAATTCAAAAAATTCTGTTTCACCCAAATTTCATTAAGCTCACAGCAGCACACGTATATGTAAAGCTGGAATTAACACAGAGAGATTCTAACTGCATCAGCAACTACACAGCTGCTGTCTTTAAATAAAGAAACAGAATTTCTTTGTTCATCTTTGACTCAAATACTGGCCCTACTCTCCTCCACAAGGGTGACACACAAACGGGACAGAAGAAATTTGACTGGTTTTACCGAAAAATAAACTACTGGCAGCTGTGGTTGCCAGCAATATACAGTTTTTTTTTTACAGTCTTCTTCCGTAGTTTAAATTAACATTATATTACTGTTAAACAATTTGTTTTACACTGTGTTTTTACGTCACACTTTTAACCCTTTAACCACACAGCAACATCCTCAGTTTTAAATGAACACTTCCATGTGTCCACACTACTGAGTGTTCAAGAAACATGGAGCAAAGCTGAAGTCAATGAATTAATAAAATGACTAATTAAATGATAATCGAGGATTAGCAATAAACAAATGAAGAAATACTGAAGAAAAAAACAACGGAACATAAAGTAACAAAAAACTACAACTTCAGTCACAGCTTTTTAAAGAAATAACCTGAAGTACAACAAATGATTAAATCACTAAAAATATCAGCAGAGGATTAAACAACTCCACAAACAGCATCACCAGCTACACTTATTACTAGCAATGCTTAGTTTTGTATAACATCTACTAAAGTTCTTCTTGAGCTAAAGATTAACATTTTACGTCACCATCATGGAGAATAGAGTTTGCTTACGTTGGGCTCTTAACTCTTACATTGTTAATCACAACACCCTAATTTGGTTGTTGCAGTTTTTAAAGAACTTTGTTTAAAAAGCTCTTTTGATATGACAAGCAAAACAAATTAAGATCTGATGATGTTATTATTGTTTATAGTGAGGCAGAAACTGTTCCAATGTAATATAATTCACTGCGATTATACAATGTTTAATCTATTGTCAAATGTAACATAACATGCTTGTATGGTGCCATGGAACTCTGGAAGTTTTTAAGTATATCTTGGACAAAAACAACTTGCTCTATAGTGTAGTTTAGACCCAAAGAGACATCAAGAATCAGCTTATGAACCTCAACAACAGTGACAAGTAACACAATTAACAGTTTAACTCACAAACATCACAAACTGGCTATACTAACATAAACAACAGCAGAATCAAAAGCAAATAAAGAAAACTGTAAGACCATTATATTACATAATTTATTTATGCCGCAATGCATGCTGGGATTTTTGTACTGTGCCACACCCAGCAGCATGAAACATTTTAATTGTTACCATTGTTGAAATACAAGGTCTGATTCATAAGGGTCTTAGTGTATCGTTTTCAGAACTTACTTGTTTTATATGTTATAACTCTGTAAAGGAATTGTGTATCTTTCCTATTTCCACTTCTTATCAATAAAAACAAATATCTGCAACTAAGCGTGAAAAGTATTGCAGGAAGCCAGTCATTAAGACCTTTAATTAAAACATTTATCAGAGCAAAACTAGATTTATCTAGCTATTGACTTTTCAGCTTTTTTGTTATAACAAAAAATGTTTTTAAAACAATCTGAAAAGCTAAACTCAAGGGTGAAGAGCCCAACTAAACCAGTCCCTCACTCCATTACAGTGACACACACACACACAAACACACAAAAAATCACCTAAACGTCTGTTAATTCTCAATAAGAACTGTATAGAATTCAAAGTGGTCAGTAATAAGTGAATCTGCTGATGCTGCTTGTGGAGTTGTTTAATGATCCTCTGCTAAGACTGAAGGTGCTTTATTTTAGTTGATTTTACTTCATGCTGTAACTGAAGTCACTGTTTGTGTTTATTGTTTCTCTTTCCTTCAGTGATTGTGCTTATTAACAGCAGGGGTTCATCAGTGACAGTGTCTCACTCGCTTGTGTTCATAAACTCTGTCAAGTGAACTATATTAGTGAACTAGTGTACATAATAGTGAACGAGGGCACAACGTGTGATTGCAAACAGACTTCAAACGTCGACTCTGAGCTCTGTTAATTCACAGTTTATTGCTGTTGGTTACTTTCTCAAAAACAAAAATATTACCCAGAATGTTATAATGAAAAAACAGTATTTTACTGTAGAAGCTGACCATTTTTAACAGCGTTTTTTATTTATTTATTTTTTTTACAGTGTACTGTTTGACTGTTGACTTTTTTTATTATTACCCCAATCAGAGCATTAGTCTCTTGTTGCCAGATAGAACTCCTTGCACGACTAATCAAAGAAAAGAGTATAAAAAATTTGTTACAGGTATTAATCATGATGTAGAGGTCAAAACACTTGAAATCTTTAGTTTATGGTTTTTAAAGGTGAATAAGTTACTCTCTAAATATTAACAAGTTATGGTGCCAAAATGCAATATTTTAAGTAATGTTTAGTTAAAACAACTTGAGTGTTTAAGTAAAGACAACATTAGGGTTTACACTGAACACTACAACTACTGAGGTGGTCATTTTGACTATTTTTACATTTTGTCATTTAATAACTTTGTTAAAATAAAACCCATACAACTGTAATACCCTGACGTTTCCTAAATGTGTGTATATTTATTTCTAATATTGGTATTTTATTCAAATTAATAAACAGAAATGTATGAGTATTTCTAACTTGAACTCCAATACTGGCTGCATGCATTTTAGCTTTCTTATTCTCTTGCTTTTGAATATGCAAACATTTGTTGCCTAGCAACTTCCTGCTAACAAAAACATAATTGCCTGATAGCAAAAACATAACTTTACTTGACATGTCTTTCAAAATAACATATTCAGTTTGGTGCACAAAATATTTTCTTCTGCTTGCCAGACAAAATATGTATTATTTTTAGGGCAATTAATTCATAAAGTATGGTGACAGACATTCAAAGCTTAATTCTAATATCTCAATAGAAGCTTTGAATGTAAATATGACATTATGACATCTTAAATAATAATGTGTAGAATGTTTTGGCCTTTCTATTAGTTATATAATTCTGGTAGTTCCATTGCTAGCTGAGTTTTAAAGCTCTGTCAACTAAGACAGCCAGACTACATGAGAGGACCCTGATAGAGACGTAGCCAAAGCAGCATGGTCTTGGCACTTGCCTATTGGTAGGAAGACCTTATCTTTACCTGAAGCGAATCCATATTGTGGTTCCCATGATCTAGCACAACATGAACAACATTTGCCACACCCACTGTGTCTGCCCCCCTCCACCCCACCACAAAACTCTTAGTTTGGGCAGTTTGGCAGAAGTTGATGTACTGCCAGAAGTCTTTTCTGAAAATCAATAGCAAAAATGCAAATGAATAATTTCTTCTCTCCCAGGGCAGCAGTGAAATGAATACATATTTATGTCAGAAGGATATGTAATTTGATCTTCAAAGTTAACTATATTGTATTGTGGAGGTCACAGCTCAGTGGGACTGAGTGTTAGACTGGGGCACACAAATCATATTGTTATGAAGGCTGTAGGGAGATAAAGATGGTTGCCTTGAAGAAAAGAACAAAAAAGAGAAGGCAAATTGTGCTGATTTATAGAGTTATTGCCTGGAAATGTGTCTTCTTCCTGAGTATAATGGCATATTGTATGAAAAGGGCAATGAATTTAGGCTGGTGGCATATTAGGAAAGTAAATTTGGTTTGGATCACTATGAATGCGTAATATACACTCACAGCTCACAATGTAAACCAAAAGTTAGTGAGAATTAGTTCTAGCTAGTTAGCTTGAGAAACAGACTATGCATCAACATGTCTAGAGTAATAGCACTACACCTTTTCATTTATTTATCATAATTATTCTCCTTTTTTTGGCACCAATGGAGTGCAATTTCTACAAGTAATGCTGGCTCCTATGGTTTGAAATGCTAGCCAGCTTTTGATAAAATGGGAGACTGTTCCATAATCAAAGCCCTCAAACCAAAGAGATGAAAGGAGAGAGGCTGCAAAGCCTGTCTGACATGTGTACCAAGCCCCTTCCTTCACTCCACTTTATTTCTTTTCTTTTCCCAGGGAGAGAAAGGAAAGGGAAGAGAGTATGAAAGAGAGAGAGAGTGAAGATGGAGAGACACAGAGAGGTGAGGGCGGAAAGTAAAACCATCACGCTGTGAGTTTTGTCACCTATTAAAGAAGAAAAAAAACATCATGTTATTTTCTTTTCTTGGAGGGCTGAGGAGGGCCGATGCACTGCAATGATCAATGGACCTCACAGTGGAGGATATCACAACGTCTCTAATTGAAACATCCCTTCAGGGCTTCCTGTAGGGGTCCTGTTTTGTGAAACCCCCTTTAACACACTTGTCCTCACTCAGGAGTGGTTGTAGGTAGGGGTTGTTATGTTTAAGCTGGCTGGCTTTCACATATCCTGTCAGTTAGGCATACACATATTAATATAAACAAACAAACAACAACTAATGCAAACTGATTTAATGCATTGTTCACATTTAAATAGAAGTACAATATGCAAGGCATTTCATATGAAGGCCTGTTCACAATTCACAATTATTCCCCGGTTTCCCCCTTAGTCCAAAGACATGAGCTATAGGTAAATTGGATGAACTAAATTGGCCATAGTCTAGGAGTGTGTGTGTGTGTGTGTGTGTGTGTGTGTGTGTGTGTGTGTGTGTGTGTGTGTGTGTGTGTGTGTGTGTGTAAATGAGAGAGTGTATGGGTGTGTCTCAATTGGATGGGCATCCACTGCATAAAATATATGACAGAGTATTTGGCGGTTCATTCCGCTGTGGCGACCAATAAATCAGGGACTAAGCCGAAGGAAAATGAATGAATGTGTCAAGGTTTGCAAATTTGAATGTCATCAATGTCGACAGAAGCAATGGCAGTGGCTAGGGGGAGTTTGACAGTGCTATAGCCCCATCAGAAATTTGCTCAACCCCGACATGGATTTTCTTGTAAGGAAATGGAGGTTGCATAAAACTGCACCCCCATTCTATACATATGGGGCAACTGTTTCCTATAAAACAAATATATAGATGTCTGTTCTGATATATACCTTCATTACTTTTTTTCACATTAGACTTTTGAGGTAGTTGATCTGTTATGCTTTATGTAATGCAATATTGTTTAAAGTGTGCTGTATAAAGAGTTAATAAAAAAGAGATGGATAATAAAATTAAAACTTCACCCCTGATCCTGTATTTGCCATGAATGTACTAATTGTTTGTATTAGTGTAAACCTGCAGTAGCTTCTGTATGGATGAACACTAACAATAAACCACCATCTCATCCTTGTGTAGCAGGCCTGACAGTCAGCTAACACAGAGAAACCAGTGAACAGTGTTAACCCTTGTCTGTCCATTCACTCACGTGACAGTTCAGGCAAGAAGAAGTCACATGTGGATTGACAGCAGAAGTATTGGTTTAGTAATCAGACGATCAACATCAGTGTCACTGAACAAAATCTTTTTTTTATTTTTATTATTATTAACCCATTTACACAAAGTGAAAGATTAGCATATGTAAATGTGCTACACTATACTTGAAGGTGGTGTTCATAAGACTGTTATAAACCTTTATAAGCATGACATGACACATCTTGAATATGAATGAGATGTATGCAAACTTTATGGCAAATGTCATTAAGTATCATTCCTTCAGTTGTGTCGTTGTTAATGCAAAGATGATATTAAATTAAATGTCTTTTTATGACAACTTGACATGACCAAAAACATCCCAACCTGCACTGTAAAAAATCCAACTTAAAAAAAGTTTAAATTACTTGTTTGTTTGTTTGTTTGTTTTTTGATTAGGCAAAAATCAGTAAAAATGTCTGTACAACTACATTTAACATGTTTACTTAAGCTAAATCAAAATGTTCTTCATTAAGTTAAAGTTTTAGCAAAAACTTTGCAAGTTCACCCAAAAAAGCTTCGGCCAACTTGCTACTTTAAGTTGAGTTAATCTCCTAGCTTTAAAAAATAAAGGTTGCAGTATTTCTAACCTTAACAACAACACCAAAAATAACAATGTCATTATTATTAACAACAACAACAACAACAAAAACAACAACAAAATACTACTGCAATAATGCTAATAAAATTTGAAATTATTATTCATTTGTATTTTTTATTTTTTTTTGGTTGGGGCACAGCTGCAGAAAGACTTTTAATGTAAATGTGTATCTGACATTTACCTAGTTCGCTCTACAAGAAGAAACGCTTAGCGCATGTGGACTGTTAATTTGTATTTAACTGTTATGTGTATATAAGAAAGTTTTTTCCTAACAAAATTAAAATGAAAATTAAAATGCCTAAAAAGATCAAATAATAAATAGAACTTTCAAAACAAGTACCCAAATGATAAATTAAATGTTTAAACGATCAAATAATAAATTAAAATGCATTCTCAAATGAGAAATCAAATGTATTTGATGTTTAATTTTCATGAACAACTCAAAATCCTGTAATAATTAAATGACAAATCAAATGCTCAAACTATAA
Organism: Danio choprae; assembly: GCA_903798125.1. NCBI lineage: Eukaryota > Metazoa > Chordata > Actinopteri > Cypriniformes > Danionidae > Danio > Danio choprae. The sequence goes on from CAIGQW010006673.1 coordinate 1,931,467, forward strand.
TTCAACTGGAGGAATGTCCTGGTTATGTACATAACCCACGTTCCCCAAATAGGGAACGGATACGTGTGTCTGATATCAGACATATGGGAGTTTGCCAGACGACCAATCACTCTGAAGAGTGAGAAAACGGGCCATTGAATGCCAAATTAATAAGCAGAGCAGAGCTCAGCTCCATAGCTGACAGCGATTAGCCATTAGAATTTATGCCTGCTGAAGAGCCAATAACTCAGCTAACAGCTGGAGACTCAGCTGCTGTGGCAGTGAAGACACATGTCTCTGTTCTCTATTGGATCCTACAGGATGTGGTTACGTGTGTCTGATACCAGACATATGAAAGAGTGTATGAAAAACGCCACAGCAGCTAAGCCCGTAATGCTCCTGATGTGAAGTTTGCCAAGCACAGTGTGAGCGCACAAGCATCACCAAGAGCACAACCTTTCAACGTCCCCTAGGCCCTTAATTACCATTACATGGGAATAATTACAAAATTTACAAAAGGGGGTCATAATGAGCTTTCACCTAGCTAATTTAGACTAGGGATTTTACAAATACAACAGTATGTTGGGAAAGCGTGCCCTGATAAATGGATAACCTGCTCCCCAAGAGGGGAGACTTGATAGCCATAAGAACATATGGACTAGCCCTACAGAGCGGGAGTGCTACATATGATAAGCTGGTTAGCGGGTAGGGAAGACACGGGTATTCCTCCACTGAGTCGAGTGCTGGGGGCCTCGGAGGAATTATCTAGGGTTCGCCAAGCGGGAAACATACTAGCAGAATAAAACAAGGTGCACGCATCTCCGGGTTAGGAAGCATGGAGCAGCAAGCATTTTTGACACCTAGCTTTCTCCCAATTGACCAAGGTTACCCAGTAATCGGGAGGAAACCAGCTCCACCCGAAGATTAAAAAATCTTGCGAATGTGTTAGGTGTCGCCCAGCCCGCAGCTCTACATAATCTGTTAAGAGGTGCCGAATACTCACGCCAAAAAGGAGGCACCGCTCTTTTAAGTGTGCTCTCTCTCCCGTGGGGGACACGGCTCGCCCTGACAAATGAGTGAGGGCGATGGCATAAACTATAAAGTGGACCAACCTCTGCTTTGATATGGCACTTCCCTTCTGCCGATCACCACACAAAAGAGCTTCTTAGAGATGTATGCTCTACATGTCACGTTAAGCAATGAAAGGGCAGTGTCTGCCTCCTCTGCAGACAGTGCTTGCAGGTTCATTACCTGATATTAAAAGGGTGGTAGGAACCTTGGCACATAGCTGAACCAGGGTCTCAGGTAAACATGAGAGTAGGCCGGTCCGAATTCCTGGCATGATTCGCTGACCAAAAATGCCACCGGAATCCTGATCCTCCTGAATGATACCAACGCGACCAGCAGAGCTGCCTTCATGGACAGAAAACTTATAGATACTGAACCGAGTGGCACAACGGACCTAACCATAACTGCTGGGGCTAGAGAGATCCCAAGAGGGCAAGAGAAGGGGACGGGGATGGGATTAACCATCTCACACCACATGCCTGTGGAACCAGCTGATGAGGTTATGCTTTCTGAGCGCGTTACCATCCGCCGCCCCACAGGGAATGGGGATGGCAGCATGCCAAACCTTCAGTGTGGAGGGTGACAGCCTGCACTCCAGCTATCCTGAAGGAAGTAAAAACAACACTAATCTGGGATGTCCCGGGTTCTTCTCAGAGAGAAGAGCTCCACACAACGAAGACTCCACTACAGGACATAGGCTTGCCTATACAGGGTGCTCTAGCCCGAGTGACAGTGTTAACCATCGACTGATAGGTCACCTTAGTCCACCGCGCTCTGACAAGAAAGCTGGCACAGTAGAGATCATCCGGGATATGAATGACGCGCAGTTATTTAGCCGCATGACTCCGGAGGAGTAGATGGCGACCAAGCTGAGACATGCGGCAGTAGCACACAACACCCAAACAGTTGATGTATGCTATCCCCACCATGCTGATTGTCCTAACCAACAAGTGTCTCCCCTTCCATACCGGTAGGAACCGGTGGGGAGCGAGAAACACTGCCAAAAGCTCCAGGTAATTGAAATACCAATGCAACCGAAGTCCAGTTTACGAACCTGCAGCTGCATGCTCGATACACACAGCCTGCCAGCCCGTACTGGAAGCATCTGTCAGAATGACAGCATGACTGGACGTTTGTTCTAAGGGCACCCAGGCCCGTAGAAGGCAAGGTCCATCGAGAGACTAAAGGTGCGGCCTCCGTGCGCTATGCCCATCTGGGGACCCGATCGTGAAGCCAGCGCTTGTGGTCTCATATGAACAAAAAAGCGGCGTGATAGTAGCTACAAATGTCATATGCCCCAGGAGCTTCTGAAAAAATTCTGTGAGACCACTGTAACTGCCGAATATATCAGACAGGGCAGCGCTAGCCTGATGCACTGTCAGTAAAGTGCAACATGATGGAGACCGAGTCCAGCTCCAAGCCGAAATAAGGATAGGATTGGTATAACCCACCGCTCTCTGGGTACGATGAAGTGGGAGCATAAACACACTCTTCATCTCGGCTAGAGGGACTGGCTGGATTGTATCCTTCACCAGGAGGATAACGATCTTTTCTCACGAGACAGGGGTGGCATATCGATGACTGCTTAAATACACACCCGTGAACTTGGGAGGCCAACATCGAATTGAAATGCATAGCTGAGTCTGACCGTCCATGTGAGCTACTACGACGGGGCTGAGCAGCACTAACCAGGCTGACAGAGTTCAAACGAGCAGCATCACCAGAACGATCGCTGATCTACCCATGGAGGGACAGCTTCGGGATTGGGAGCTCTCACCCCGGGAAGCGGAGCGTCCTGAGGAAGAGCTGAAAATAAGAGATTGACTCTTACCTTCCTCCCAGGATCCCGCGGAGAGGCTGGAGGTGCGAGAGAAGGAGCCCATCCTCTGGTGCCCTCAAACCCTGTGACGAAATGCACCAAAGCTGAGAGCTGGAAGGCAGCGCGTACTATGCTGGCAGCAATTGGGCTTCCACACCTAGAGGGAGGAAACGCCACTCTTTTTTGGATTGCTACATTCATTCGCAGGGGGGGAGCCCTGGCCCTCCGCTAGGGAAAGAACGGTCCTCCTCCTCTCCAAGCGGCCTGCCTCAGGTTCGCTTCGCTGTCCAATTACCAGAACTAATGGCGACCTGTGACGGGAGTGTCAACTTGGGGGAGGGGCTCAGCATGTTCACTAGCCAGTGGAACGGGCTGTGATGGCAGAGCGTTTTGGAGTCGCAGGAAGAGGAATTATTTGGCGAGGAATAGCCAGCGTGGACGGGTCTGGTGGGGGAGCAGTTGGTGTGTCATATCCCGCACTGGTGAGTAAACTGATTTCAGTCTTGAAATCAGGTTGGCACATAGAGTGTCTTCAGTCTTGTGAGAGGCTCTGAAGCAAAATTGGAATGCTCACTCTCAGTATCCGGCTGATATATCCCACTAATGGCTAATCGCTGTCAGCTGTCCAGCGGGCATGCCAAAACGTAATAGGCCAGGCACCCGACTGAGCAAACTGAGCAGAGTAAGAAAAGTGCATGCATCTCTGTGTTAGAGAGAAAGGCACAGCAAGCGTTTTTCAACACCGTACCGAATTTCCTCGTTCACTGTTGGTATCCAGCACACATGAGGAAATCGGTTCCACTCAAAGATTATAGTCTTACGCATGTTTTAGGTGTTGCCCAACCCACAGCTCTACAGATGTCTGTTAGAGAGGCGCCACGTGCTCACACTCAAGAGGAGGCGATACTCTTTGTCGATTGCGCTCTCACTCCTGGGGGACGCGGCTAACCTCAGTATGGATATGGCACTTCCTGTCTGCCGATCATAACAGAAAAGGAGCTGCTTAGAGTTGTAAGCTCTAATGCGATCACATAGCACAGAGGACGAATGGGACACAGCAAAGAAAGGGGCTGGGTCTGCCTCCTCCGTGGGCAGCGCTTGCAGGTTCAAAATGTAGTCTAAAAAAGAAAGCACTGTAGGAAACACGGGCACCTAGGTCCTCTGTGCTCCATCTATGGACCACACGTGAGGTTCCAGAGATCTGGGCGTGGGTGCCAGATGGTGCCTGTCCCAGAGAAGAAGGTGCTTCTTCAAAGGGATATGCCAGGGAGAGGCCGTCACGAGGAGGCAGCTGAAATGCAGGACCAGTTGAGCTAGAGAGGCACAATAAACAGACCTGCTGAATAAACTCACCCCCTGTGTTGCCGAACAGGCCAGCCTGGGTTATGGGTGTGTTAAGAAAGCGAACTTTGTCAACGTCACGCATATCTGCCAGGTTTAGCCAGAGATGGCGTTCCTGGACAACTAGTGTAGTCATCGTCCTTCCCAGGGCACTCGCAGCCGACCTGGTGTTTTCAGAGCAAAGTGGGTTGCAGTGCGTAGTGCATTAAGCCTGGGTCAGAACCTTCCTCGTGCCACTGGGCCAACACCTGCGCCAGCCATAGCAAGCAAAACGGAAGCAGCCCAGCCCATAGCAGTGTAGGCTCTGGCCTCGAGGGACACAGACAACCTACATGCTTTGGACGGGAGCCGAGGCTATGCTCCCCGGTAAGGAGCACTACATGGGCAAGATTGGCCGCGCTATTACGCTCGACCTGGGGATTGCGCCGTCTTCGAAGAAGGTGAGGACGGAGAGTGCGTAGACCGGGCAGAAAAAGGTGCCCTCAGTGCTGCATGAACTTACTGTGCACCTCCGGGTAGAAGGGGGTCGGAGGCTTAGAGGGTTTCCCCTTATCCTCCACATAACACCTGTCTAATAGGTCCGGTGGCGGAGCTGGGGGACAAGCCATCTCCAGCCTCGCCGCCGAAGCAGCCTGGGTTTGCACGGCCATCATACCAGATTATGTATCCGAAGCCTCGCTTACCATCCCTGAGGGAGTAAGCAGGTTCGAATTGTCATTGGAAAATGATAGCCAAACCTCCAATGCAGTGATGGACATCTGGTCACCGCTCTTGAAGTACCGGTCCAGCAAAACGCCCAGGGATGGGAAAAGCCCAGCTCGACCATCGATGCTCGCGCTGTCGCTTGCACTGGACCTGGGAGAAATCAGCCTCTCAGAAGACGGCAGCTTTCTCTCTCTCGAACAAACAAACAAAGTCAGAGTATGACAGCAAAACGTCTGCACGTGAAGCTTCTGAAAGCAAAAAGGTGTTTTTGCGATACACGGCTGGCATTCTTTATACACGAATTGATTGTAATTGCTGCCAGCTGTGTGCGCTGAAACTGCCAACTCATTGGCATTTCATTAGCCCGTTTTATTTATCTTCAAATGATTGGCTTTCTGACGAAATCCCCATAGTGGAAGTTTATCCACATAGCATTGAAGTACCTCTCCCGTTGGGGAACTGATGTTTTCAAAAATTAAGTAAACAAGAAAAAATGAAAGAAAATAGGAATTATGAGTTTTTCTGTTTACTCACTCATTCAACTTCTGGCATTTCAGTTCTGCAGACAAAAAATGTTCAGTTGGCACAACTTAAACAGTTTTGTTACAGAGTAGTTCAACTCTACAGAAAACTAATAATCTTATGTTAACCCAACTAAATGTTTTTTGTATTACTGACAAATAATTTTATGTCAGTGCAGCTGATGTTTTTAAAAGGATTAACATTTTTTTACAGTGTACAACAGCATCATTAACATTGTTTTTTTCTTGACCTCTACTATACTACAAAATATATTGGTCATTAAACTGTCAATAAATATTAATGATGCTCTTATAAAAAATATTTGACAGGGTATTGACACCTTTACTAAGAAATTGTAATGACAAATTAATTTTGTCCCACTGAAAAATTCATGACAATCATCTTTATGACAGATGACAAGTTATGACAAGTTATGTTGTCTTGACGTCAAGTTGTCGTAACAAACATAAAGACATTATTTGGTTATATCAAGTTGTCATTACAATGACATCTTAAACAATGTCATATTTGCTTTTAAATGACATAACTGTGCTAATGACACTTAATGACAGTTGTCATAATCATGCATAAAATCCCCTTCATATTCATGGCATGTCATGTGACCTTCTGGGACCTTACCTTCAAACAATGTGATACCTATACAAATCTATTGTATTGTTAATTATCGTATTAATGATTTTTTTTTTAATCTTAAATGTAGTAGAGATATTTAAGACACAAAGACATGACGTGGCCCCTTTAAGACTCTGAGTTTTTGTAATACTCTCATTTACATGCCAGTCTGCATGCGAGAGCTCCCAGGTGTTCAAGTTCACAATTCATCTGTGTGTTCAATTTGCCCTTTAGTGCCCTAAAGTGATGCCATTTTATGTTTAGATTACAAATTGTAGAGAACGTATTTGTTTAGTCCAAAGGGCACTGCAAGTAGCATAAGGATTGATAGATCACTTCACAAAAAGTGGAGGGGGAAATTTACCCATCTGTCAATGTGCGCCACTTCAGTACTACACCAATGCCCAGTCCCAAATGACACACTTGATGCACACTTGCAGGCTTCCATGTTTGTGATGGCCATTGTGTCAATGAGACCACAGGGGGTTCTTCCTATTTCATAATGAGCATTAAAGTGCCTTCAGTTACTGACTTTAGGAGATTTATTACATCACTTTCTAAAAAAAATCAGCTGTTATGTTGCCTGAGGCCATTGATGCAGTTTAAAAGCAACTAATCAAATCCAATGATTTAATTGTTATTACTATTATTGCATTTGCATTAGATACTTATTAAATCTTTAATAATACTTTTAATTAAAAGGGACACATTAAACTAATAAAAAGGACAGGAAATAAAAACATTTTTTTAATGGTAAAAATATATATTTCAATCAAATTCAGCTTCGACACTGTAAATTAGTTTAAAATATAATTTGCAATGTAAAGCATTTTTAATTGTAATATCATTTTAAAAATGTTAACTATGTTTGCATAATATGTTTACAGTAGTTTTCTTTTATTTACTAAATGCAATAATAATAATAATAATAATAATAATAATAATAATAATAATAATAATAATTTTCCCAGTGGTGGGTTGCAGCTGGAAGGGCATTCGCTGCGTAAAACATATGCTGGATAAGTTGGCGGTTCATTCCGCTGTGGCGACCCCAGATTAATAAAGGGACTAAGCCGAAAAGAAAATGAATAATATTAATAATAAATAAATAAATAAATAATAATAAAGGAATTTGAAAGAAATATTGATTTCAAAAGTCTGTGCATGATATCATCTTTAGTGTTTGAAATGTTTGAGAATTTAGTCTACATTTGCAGGATCTTTCAGTTTATTTATTTATTTATTTATTTATTTATTTATTTATTTATTTATTTATTTATTTATTTATTTATTT
>CAIGQW010006673.1:1944119-1960315 GCA_903798125.1 Danio choprae
CATTTGGTCATTGTTTAACAACAAAAACAAGGTTAGTGACGCCTGGACAACAAAGTCAAAAGGATCAAATAGCAATTAAGGGAATTGTCTTGCAATCAAAGGTTGAAACAGGAACAAACAGGTGCATACAGATAATCCCAAGCATAAAGGCGGCAAACAAGGTAACAAAGCAAATGGTCAAACACAGTCGTAACGCTCACTAAACAGTTTAACAAGACTCAGCAATGATGTGTCTGTATGTGAGTTTATAGTCCTTAATCTTCACAATTACCTGTAAAATAACGTTTATTTTTTACAGTGCATGTTGATATACTGTATATATAAACGCTCTACCAATCGATTAAAAAATCTATTTATTTACATTGTTGAAAGCGTACAAAGCATGTCGAATGCTTTGTCGAAGTCTATGTCGAAGTCACTGTACAGATGCATTATTTTTTTTTACAGTACAACAGTTTGGTCATATAGGTTGTTGGTTGTATTCATTGTTTGAGGACACCTTAACACACACACACAAGAAAAAGACTAGACTGACAACCAAATATATGGAGACGGATTGTGTGTGGTTCACTTAGTTTTGTTGTGGCCATCATAATTTACCTTGTGAGAAAGTGATATGTGTTCACAAGATATTAAATTGTGGAAACGTCATACTACTTGTGAGAATGTGATAACATATTATGGCCATGAGAGCATTTTATTTACAGACCATACTCATAGCCACACAGACACACACAAACAAGTCTTTCCTCTCAACATTCTTTAGATGTTGACATTACATCACATGGGCCCGACATAAGGATTTTGTTACCTCAACAAATTGATGTCATGGCCACAACATTTTATCACATTCCCAAAAATTACAATCTCTCGGCCAAGATAATGTCGTGTGACCACTGGTCATGACGAAAATAACTGAACTGAACATGTCCCCCCTTCACAGTCAACCTAAATTATGATGATTCTGTAATGTCAGATTAAACATATGACTTTCTTCTGAGGAACATAAAAGAGGATATTTTTAAAATGACACGTGTCACGGATCACAGAAGGTAGAGACAAGGATATCTTTTCACACAGTGTTTATTAAACACAAGTATATCTTCGCACCGAGCGGTGCATGCAAACAGTTCAATATAGTCACTTCCCTTAAGTAGAGCAAGCCGATGACAGGGGTTAGTCTCTGGGTAAGATGAGTCACGGAAAGCCTTGGTGGATGATCCAGATGAGCAGACAGAGAGAGTTGCGACCAAGTGAAGAAGATACCGGACAATGACTGAAAGGAGTGCGTGGGTTATATGGAGTGGTGGTGATGACAGGAGCAGGTGCATGTGATGAGTGCGCAGGTGAGCGTGATTAGTAATCTGGTGAGTGAGTGCGTTGTGTAGTGGCTGGAGAGTGTGACTGGTGATCGGGGCTGACAGAACGTGCAGGAGGTGTGACAACACGGACAATCTTCAGAAAATATGATCTTGTGGTTATAATAAATAAAGTATTTAAATAAATATTAAATAGTAATTTATTGCACAACAATTCTGTCTCTCTTCTTTTTAATCAATACTGCCAATAACCAGGTTCTCAATATTTGCTGTTAAACAACACTACATCCATTGCATTTTATACTAGAATTTATAATAATCAATGTACAATCTTTAATTATAAGAAAATACCAATTTTTCACATTACATGGATGGGACATTGCTCATGGGACTAGAACAAAAACCTGAATGTTTCTAGAACAAAAAAAAAATGTTTGAGACAAATAATAATAATAATTCATTCATTCATTCATTTTCATTTCGGCTTAGTCCCTTTATTAATCTGGGGTCGCCACAGCGGAATGAACCGCCAACTTATCCAGCATATGTTTTATGCAGCGGATGCCCTTCCAGCTGCAACCCATCTCTGGGAAACATCCATACACACCCATTCACACTCATGCACTACGGACAATTTAGCTTACCCAATTCACCTGTACCGCATGTCTTTGGACTTGTGGGGGAAACCGGAGCACCCGGAGGAAACCCACGCCAACACAGGGAGAACATGCAAACTCCACACAGAACCGCCAACTGACCCAGCCGAGGCTCGAACCAGCGATAAGCGACCTTCTTGCTGTGAGGCGAACGTGCTACCCACTGCGCCACTGTGATGCCCATAATAATAATAATAATAATAATAATAATAATAATAATAATAATAATAATATACTAATTTCAGCACTCACTGTGTTTGAATGTTCTCTGTGGATCCTTATAAAGGCCTTCTATTTATGTATGAGTACCACATAGATGCTTTTGCTCCCTGGCAGCTGCAGCCACAGAAAATGACCTGTAAAAGTGCTGACAGGTGTGTTTGATAAAATATGTACATAATGTATCCAGATGCACAAGGCCACCCCGACCACACAGCCCAAACTCCATCATTAATTGGAACTTATGCATGTGCATTAAATATGAATGTGTTATTACTGTAGATGAATTATTGATTTATATAGTAATATAATTATGCGTTACATAGGTGGACGTTGGTCAGAAATTGATATGTTATGAAAAGGATATTAATATTGCAGAGAATCAAAATCACGTAGGTCAGTCCAAAGTTATGCTGATCAGCATACATTAACATTTACACCAAAGGGTTTCAGGTATTATGGGAAAATCAAAACAATTATGGAAATTAAATACGAATTTAATGTCTGTGAGGTTTTTGAGTACTACATGGCATGCATAAATTCCAGTTAATAACAGAAAGCTAATAGAGAGCTAGTTCTCAGTCCTGCTCCTGGAATCCCCCAGCACTGCACATTTTGGTTGTCTCCCTTATCAACAGTCCTGATTCAACACATCGCTCATTAGTACAGACTCCAAAACCTCAAAAGGGTGTGTCACAGTAATGACTGTCCTGGGGGTCCCTGGGAGCTGAATTGAGAAACACTTTAATACCGAATCCTTATTAAGAAGTGGAAACATTTCCCTTTTACTCAGCGTACTCAGAGGTTGCTCTGTCAAAGCTCAGGAGGCTTAATTTATGGAATTTCTATCTCTCAGATGTGTCCTAAAACACACTTGTGAAGGGGTCTCCAATACCTGAACCTACGAGACCAATGCTCTGCAGAGATTAGCTCTAATGTGTTCTAACACATCTACATAGTTGCTTTTACTAACCTTGACCTTAAATGTAGAGCTTGATAAGCTGCTACCATTTGGATTAACACTAGTAAATGCTGATTTTTGAAACACTGTTTTATAAAACTTTGTAACCTTTACGAATATTTTGCTTTGAATCAGTGGTTTTGGAGTGCATAATAAAATTGACAAGGTCACCGTTACGTCATAACTGTTTGAAACCTTTCAATAATGTAATGCCTCTCTGCATCAGGGCAATCTGTGTAATGACATAAAATCCACATGAATCATGAACATTATCATCCAGTGGCAAATTAGCAGAACAAGTTCCATAGTTTTTACCTGATCTCAGATCAGTTTTATGAGTTTGTAGAAATTTTAATATGACATTTGAAAAATGAACAGGAATAATAGTTTATAATAGTGAATAGTCTCTTGTTGGGGATGACACTGTGGCGCAATGGGTAGCGTTGTCGCTTCACAACAAGAAGGTAGCTGGTTCAAGCCCCGGCTGGGTCAGTGGCCATTTCTGTGTGGAGTTTGCATGTTCTCTTCCTGTTTCCGTGAGTTTCCTCTGGGTGCTCCAGTTTCCCCCACAGTCCAAAGACATGTGCTGTAGGTGAATTGGGTAAGCTAAATTGTCCATAGTGTATGTGAATATGTCCTGGTCCTCCAGGTTGGGGGTTGAGCGTTGGGCTAACAACCCACCTCATAACAACAAGATGTTTAAAAACACCAATGTGGTGTGGTTAAATATCAAGCAAGTAAGTCTCTGGTTGGGCTGGAGCAAATGATATATACACCTTGAAAGTTTATAAACACATATCATGTAGAGACTTAGGCCCAATCCCAATTAATTTTTTGTACCCTTACCCCTTCCCCTTGGCCCTTGAAACTGTGAGCTGTCCCAGCCCTTGAGTGTGAAGGGGAAGGGCTTCAAAATGTCCCCCTAAGAAATGGGACACCACTACAAGACCCACACACATCATCATATGTCGTTGCGAGCTCTTACTTATGAGATCGACAATGGCGACTACTGTACAGTAGTTATTCCAATTGCATTATTTTTGAGTATTTGTCTTTAGGAAATCACCAAAGGCAATGACATCATGTTTTCATAATGATATAATGTGACAATAAGTGCGTAACTGTACTGTGCATTTACACTGTGGCCATATTCATCTATGAAAACACCAAAAAAATCAACATTAGAAGGCAGGGGCATTGTACTAGACACAAAAAAGCTAATTTCCAGCCACTAGATTCTCTGACAGGGTAATCGAGTGTAATCGAGTGACAGATGTGAATTTATATTGTGGTACTGCTATACAGGAGTTATTATCATGGATTAAAGATAGCAAAATTTAGTCTGGATTTTTTAAACTATTTTTTTTTTTTAAAGCATGACCATAAAACATGAACGCCGTTATGAATGTATTAAAACATATGCTTGTTTGTTGTAAAAATTCTTAATAATGGCCAAAAATATCAATTTGTACATCTCCTGACGCAGCCATGTTGCCTTGTAGTACCCCCTGCCTTCTAGTGTTATACTGGAAAATTTCAGTTTCAAGGGCTATCCAGCCCTTCCCCTTAGTCCAACGCTTTCAAGCTAAAGAGAATTGGGACACCCCTACCCCTTCACATGAACACGCAAAACGAGGGAGGACGGGCTAGGGTAGAATTGGGATTGGGTCTTAATATGTAATGATATTAGATGATAAGCTAAATGCATTTATAGGCTAAACTTACAATTTAAAGTTTGCAATATGTTTGAAAAAGTAAATTGTAATGCATGTTGAGTTTTACATGGTTTGACTAGCATGTGTACAAGCATCTGGTGTTTGGAATCAATTTGCAAAGCATGGTTCAACTGTTGCAAAGCTTTGAGATGCTTAATTTCACTCATCACTTTATGCAAAGAGTCAATGCTGAAACAACTAATGTCAACCCAGATTTAATTATAATATTAATAATTAATTACATTTATATCACTTTTTTATTGGCACTCTAAAACACCAAGTTGGAGAGGAAAATCTCCTCAACCACCACCATTGTGCTGCATTCACTTGGATGACGTTACAATGGTATGTTTTTACAATAACACAAGCCTGTTGGTTGAGACGAGACAGAGTGGTGAAGACAATCACTTGTCCACTATTTAATTACAGATTCTAATTGCATTATTTAAATTGTATTTAAATTACTATGTTTGAAAAGGAATTTAATCGCTAAATAAGTAATTTAATTACTTGACTTAATACTTAACATACCTATAAATCTCAACTCTTTCACGGTTGGTGGGTAGGGAAAAGAGTGAGGACTAAAGTGTAGGACATATTATGGATCTTTATTATAAAATAAAACACAAATCAACATAAACAACCCTGAGGGGGGAAATCATTAATCAATACAGACGTGACTAGGCTGGCAAGGGAGAACAAGACAGGACAGGAACATCTCATGAAGTGACGATGAACAACGACGAACTGGCACCGGACAGCAGACGAGAGGGAGCTATAATTAACAAACAGACAGGTGAACTGAATAAACTAATAATGGAATAACAAAGACAGTGGGCCTATACAATAGACAAGCACATAGACACAACACAAGCCATGTGCTCATAGACTCACACAAGGAAGAGAGGACAGGTAGTTAGAGTTTGTGGTGTTTATTAACACACAGGTGAGAGCAACGGACCGAGTGCGGAAGGTGAAGACAACACAGTGAGTATTGGGATACTGAGAGTCACTTCCCTTTGTATGGCGAGCAGACTGATGACAGGAGTCGGACTTGATGCTTCTACGAAGGACAGATGTGGACACAGGAGGATAAGGATGAGCACGGTGAAGAGGTGATCATCAACCGTTGTCCAGCCGGTGAGTGAATGAGTGAGGTGAGCTTATGTAGTGCGTGGGTGATTGCTGGAGCAGGTGAGTGTGATTACGTGTGCAGGTGTGCGTGATCAGTATTCGGGTGATTGTGTGCGTTGTGTAGTGGATGGTGACTGTGAGTGGTGACTGGGGCTGATAGAAAACGTGCAGAGGGTGTGACACACACGATAAAGCAAACACCTACTGTGCACTCGCACATGCGAGGTGCATGTTTTAATCCAAGCGGCAACCGAAACAGAAACCAACTTAACTGAAACGCTGAAAACGAAATAGCACGCCACCGACAAAACAAACACAAGCATGAGAGAGCGCATCCGGAGCTCGCCTGGACCCCTTGATGCGGGCACGCATGATTAATAAAGGGACTAAGCTGAAAAGAAAGTGAATGAATGAATTGAGATCTAATCTGAAATATTTTTTGATACTGGGGCACAAGAACCAAGACAAAACAGAATGAGCACCCCTGTTTGTCTCACGAGCAATTCTCTTTCAGCATCAACCTATTTTCTCAAAAGGGGTGTCATGCAGGTACTGACCAGGATCAGCCCTGCTTAGCTTTGGTGGGCAAATAGGTGAAAGGTGCAGAATGATAGCTGTTTTCAGCAGAATAGCAGATAGGAGAATTCACATATTGCTAAAGAGCTTCTCATCTAGATGAAGTAAACAACACAGTTTTAAAATGTATTTTCAGTTGATTCAAATCAACATTTTTATTGTTATTTTTGGTAGAGATGTGAGTGGTGTCTTACCAGTAAAAAAAAAGGAATGTAAAGCCACAAAGAATAATTTAATTTTCAAAATTAAAGTCCTACATTCAGTAAGTATAATACAAGACTATATAACCTTAAAAAGAAGGGAACAGATATATCAATGTAATCTCACTAGAAAATGATGTGGCCAAATGATGTGCTGCTTGGGTGTTAAATATTAATGATGCCATGTGGGTCATCATATTTTGTGTTTGGTTATGTTTTTCACCAGGATTTTATACTTAAGGGCTTTACATGAGAACGAGAAAACAATAGTGTCTGACGCTCATGGTATGCCATTTCCATGTACTGAACTCTTATTGATAAGCCTTGCCTAGGTAAATATAGATTTTAGATTTTTACAGATGTTTCCTTTTGTAGTTTAACACATGTAACTGCAGAGCACGGTTCACCAACTGTTCTGATTGGCTTTGGTGTTTGATTCATTTTGTTGTATCTCATAAATGTGCTGTGTCTGTTGTGGAACGACAAATTGCTTGTCCTTTATTAGGACATGGTGCTAAGTACAATGTTACTTGAACACCATCAAGCCTCTGCAGGTGATTCAGAATTCAGCAATGAGACTGGTCTTTAATGACCTAAGAAGGGCCCATGTCACACCTTTATTCATCAGTCTACACTGGCTGCCAATCGCCGCTTGAATCTAATTCAAGGTGGTGTCACTCAGTCACAAAACAACTGTTGGCTCTGCACCCATTTTGAGCCCCCTATTTCAATCTTATGTGCCTAGAAGGGCCCTGCACTCAGCTACTGAACATTGCTTTGTGGTACAATCCCAAAGGAGCACAGAATTCATCACAATGACATTCCCCTTGAATGTTCCATCCTGACAAAATTACTTGCTAAAACGTACAAGACTTTTTTGAGAAACATCTGGAGACTTCTCTGTTTCATCAATATTTATTATTTTAATTGCCCAGAACAATTCAAGAATTCTGTGTTCTCCACTGAGTGGGCTTGAAAAACCACCTGTAGAACACACTCTCTCCTCTCTGTATGCACCAGACACCTTCTTATAAACACTACTGTTTCTGAAAGACATTGTGCAGTTCTTAGTGTACTTCTGACACACTCTTTTTTGCATGTACCCAACACTTTTGTATCAACATGCCATGTTTCTGAAAAACATGCTGCAGGGCTTAGTGTGCTTCACACAGGTGAATGGGCTTGACAAACTACCTGTAGGTGATACGCTATTTTCCTCTCCATATGCACCAGACACCTTTTTATAAGCCACCTATACTTCTCTAAAAACATTGTGCAATTCTGAGTGTGCTCCACAAATATGAGCAGGCTTGAAAAACCACCTGTAGGACACACTCTCTCCTTCCCATGTGATTCCAAAATAAATAAAAATAAAAAATAAAACTTGACATAGAATTTTTAATTTACATACTGCTGCTCTCTGATGATTTGAAGTGATTATTTTACCCGCACCCATGTAAGTCACTTTGGGTAAAACTGCCTGCTAAATGAGTAAATATAAATTTAATGTACATTTTAAACTGAAATGCGTTTGCTTAAAAACAACCACAACATTTTAATATTTGGGCTCTTTAATATTCATGTTTTACATGACTTGCACCCGAGTAAGATAATGAGCAAATCTGAATATCTATGGGGAAATGCAGTAAAAATGTAAATTTAAATTGTTAACACATGGTAAGCACACAAAGCTATGAAATTACATGTAGATAGTACAGTTCAAATATTCATTCATTTTCTTTTTGGCTTAGACCATTTATTAATCTGGGGTCGCCACAACAGAATGAACCGCCAACTTATCCAGCATATGTTTTACACAGCGGATGCCCTTCCAACCGCAACCCATCACTGGGAAACATTCATACACATTCATTCACACACATACACTACGGACAATTTAGCTTACCCAATTCACCTGTACCGCATGTCTTTGGACTTGATGGGGGAAACCGGTGCACCTGGAGGAAACCCACGCGTTCACGGGGAGAACATGCAAACTCCACACAGAAATGCCAACTGACCCAGACGAGGCTCGAACCAGCGACCTTCTTGCTGTGAGGCGCTACCCACTGCGCCACCACATCGCCCCAGTTCAAATATTTTGGCTTAAAAATACCTGATTTCTTTTTTTTTTTTAACTGAGTTCGTATTGAAATTTCCCTGATGTCTGATTACAGGCTTTTTGGCTTATCTGCACCGTTTTTGACATTGTTGAGATCTTTTCTGAAACTTGTGTGAGATAACCAGGGCCTTTTTTCTCAAGAGAAAAATCTGAGCAGGAGACTTAAGCAAATGTTTTCCATTTAATCGCATTTCCGTCGAGGAGAAAGACTTGAGATATAAAGAGATCTCATTTGCGATTTTTCTTTCCTATGGGTAAAAGCTTTTCCACACACAAACACGCATGCCTACACACACAAATCTCCTTTAAACTTCCTCTTCTGTGTCTTGACATCCTATTTTGGAAAAGAATGTTAGCAATTTAGGCAGGAGCTAAATGATGTGTAATGCTGCAGTCGTGTGTGTGTGTGTGTGTGTGTGTGTGTGTGTGTGTGTGTGTGTGTGTGTGTGTGTGTGTGTGAGAGAGAGAGAGAATTTGTGTGTATTTGCTCCTTGGGCTGAACCCTTTCGCTTGGCCAGTGACAGATGTGCATTTCTGCTGACAGTGCTGATCTACAGCAAGCGGCCTGGCTTCTCACCAAGCTATTACTTAATTCATTGACATTTTCCATAATTGCCTGGAGGCAGTTTCAAGAGGAAGTATAGGGTTCTAACAGGATTAGATTAGAAAAATACAATTACCATTTCAGATTTAAGGAGAGTAATCTGACCAAGACTTTGACGTGAAGGAGAGGTGAGAAAGGGGGAGGACGAAGAGCATGAAACTACAGGAAATGTTAATGCATTAACTTTAAGGTGGGGAAATGAGGGATGGAAAGGCGAAAAGACAAGTGTGGTTGCAAGTTATGGATGGATGCTCCTTCTTTTTCCATCCCGTTTCTTGCAGACTGCCGGTTGATTATGGTGGCTTGCCTGCCGAGCCGGCAGAAACAGAGTGTCAGTGCAGCTTGGATATGTCGATTCAGAGATAATGACATATTGAATCTTCTGAACCACAGTCATATCATCCTTCATGCAATTGGTTCCTCCACCAGTTTATTGTCCCTCCCTGTAATTCTCATCATTTAGAGAAGTGTGTATGTGCGCTTGTACACTAACGGTAAGCCCGAAGAGGCTTGCAAGAGGTTTAAAGAACTTAAGCCAGAATCCCCCAACCGATTCAAGACACTGCTATGTAAAAAGCTCTATCTGGGCTTTTCACATGAGGGAACAGATCATCAAACTTCAAAGAGGACCTCTTTCTTCATTCCCGATTGTACTCTGCACTCAGACACAGTAAATGAACTAATTCACAATAGAACTACAATTTAACTTACTTTCTGGACTCATCTTCATTTGCATACGATTCAGATGAACGGTGTGGTGTTACCTGTAAACGCGCTCGAGTCGTGTATCATAAATCATGCCTTAATGTGAGCTATAGAGCCACCAGAGGTTTTGTTCTCATTCGCGGCATCCTGTTTCTGTCTCTTAAGGTATGAAGACTCAGCCGTACTGTACAGATTTGCATTTACTGGGGCTGCTTGATTAAATGTCATACGGCATATCTCCAAGCCCTGACTGCATCTTACTTTCAAAGAGAAGCTGTCTAAAGTTTCTTGTGCTCTGAATGACCTTGCTGCCGAAGAGAGTCGCCGCTGAAGGGTAAGGCTCACGCTTCCATGATTTAGTCAAAGGCCTATCACAGATAATTCATCAACCTTGAGATTAATTTTTCATACACAAATGATGGTCATGAATCAAGCCAGTCTATGGACACACCTTTCTGACCTTAGCTGGCTTAGTTGTACGTGTTTTGATGGGATTGGGACTTTTACCTTGACTTTTCTTTTTAAAGAAATTTTTATACCACCAAATGTAAATTTGCAAACTAATGAATGTACTCAGAGACTAAAGCATTGCTTAAATGTGTCTGCTTCTCACAAATAAAAGAAAACATTATAAATACTTGTAAATACTTGAAATGTGTTCACAAGCATGAAACTATGCTACTAAACGTTAATACATACAGTAATAACATCCTTTCCATTAAACATTTGGCCCTCAACTATAGAATAATGACAAAAAAGTTGTTTTTGTCATTATTCATTTTTTGTTTCTTAGCAATAGGTTAAAGAAAAACATAAAACCAGTTGAAATAACTTTATCATTTTTACATTGACACTATTCAGGAGCCATGTGCCAACCACAGACAAAATCTTCTTGTGCTCTCTCTCTTTTGATTTCTTTATTTATTGATTATCTAAAGTAACCTATGTGTTTAAATACATTACTTGATTCAAATGACTTCATCAAAGTCTCTTTTCACCACAATAACAATGTATTAACAAATCTAGGTTGCACTTTATAATAGCTGCACACTATGAATCATTTATTAAGCATTAGCAAATAGTGAATTTATCATTTGATAAGCATAACTCTACATTAATAGACATTAGTAAGCTGTTTATAACCACAGCTAGAGTTAAAAGCACATGTATAACGTGCTTAATGATTGTATTTTCTTACTTTGTTAATTATATTTTTTCATTATTAGATCAAGTATTGCAGTATTTACAAAGCAGTTATTTTTAGTTGTTTTTTAAAGATTATTAGTAAATGATTATTAAATTACTATTTAACCTAACCCTCCCCATGGAGTTTTGTGACCTAATCTAAAGTGAGGACTATTTATGCTTGATATGTAAATCTCTTAGAAATACCAACTACTCTTAAATAACTGGTTTGCAAAACAATGCAATGCTTAATTTAGTTGTGGAAATTTAATCTCTAACAAAGTATAAAAATGCAACCATTAAGCACATTGTACATGTGATTATAAGTCAAGAATGCAGCATTTGTAGCTGTAGTCATAAACTGCTTACTAATGTCTGTTAATGTAAAGTTAATGCTTAACTAATGATTAAATAGCTGTGTTAATGCTTAATAAATTATTCATGGTGTGTAGTTATTATAAAGTGTTACTCGATGCAATATACAGAAGAACTTCACTGAAAGACTCCTACCACTATTGAGAGTTTTAGCATACATTTTTGATCTTTAGATTACAGGTTCCAATTAGCTTCACCAGATGAACAGTGGACGACGAACATTTTATGAGAGAATGAAAGCATTCATACAACAAGAGTAAATGTGGAAGTAATGTCGCACCATATGGATTTGTTATATGTGTCATGTTTAAGAACATATTAAATGTTTGAAAAATAATGTGAGTTCATAATATACACTATGGACTGATACTGTATGTATTGTCTGTAATTTTACTCCTTAACATTCCTGGATTCATGTAACTAATGGTTTGGGCAGAACACTGGGATGATAAAGGGTTAATGCCTAAACAAATGTGATCACTATGTAGTTGTACTAGAAAATAACCAGCAATTTTGAGTTAGTTGTTAAAGTATAAATGAAAATATATAACATTTTTATGTAAAAAAAAGTTAATTTTACTTTCTAGAATTTAGACTATGTACTGTCAGGGTTCTGCCACTTCGATCTTGTCAATTCTTGTTTTGGTGGCAGAGTCCAGACACTAGTCCTGTCTTGTTTTGTATGTTGTGCTCAGCTCGAGTTTTCTGGGTTCAAGCACTTTTATACTGTCTTTGTCTGTCTTCGTCTTTTGAGCGGTGTCTGGGCCGTGTTCGGGCAGTGCGCGCTCCTGCTTGACACGGACATGCGGGTTCCAAGCCGGTTCGGGATGCGCGCTTTCTCGTCCTGGTGTGTGTTTTGATCGCAGCATGGTGTTTTCGGTCTCAGAGCTCCAGTCTAGTTGTTTTTTTTGGTCGAGCTGGGCTTCTCCCCGCTTCTGGGCGTTTCGCTGCACTGGTACTTCAAGAGTGGTGAGTATAAAGCAAATTCTCCTAAAAGAGCAACACAGTTGTGCAGCACGTCTTTTTAAAGATGTTGCTCCGACCGTGCGTTTCTGGATGTGGTAGTTCCCTGTCAACGTTTGATGGGGACGAGCACTGTGTTGCATGTCTGGGGGTTCAGCATGTTAATGCGGTGCTCACTGGCAGCACATGCCATCACTGTGATGGCATGTCTGTTGCGCAGCTAAGATTGTGCCTCGCTCTTGCAAAAGGGCGAACCAAGCCCTGTTGTCCCCCGCAAGTAGCGGTTGTCACTCGGGCAGATCTGAGGGTCACAGTGGGGGTCATTCCTTAGCGTGCTTCATCCAAGCTTCAAGTGAGAGAAGCGATCCATCCTCCGGGATGGTCGCCCTCTCACTCGATGACACAGAGGACCAGATGTCCATCGCTGCATTGGAGGGTGGGCTGTCATTTCCGGTGACAATTTTGACCCGCTTCCTACCACACCCACTCTGAACTGCTCTTCACACCACCGTTAACACCTCCACCACCCCCCATCTCCCCTCCACCTGCACTTAAATTCAGTGAAGATGATATGTGCCAGGTTTTCCGAAAACAGTAGAGGAAAAAAGCACCAGGCCCAGATTTTGACACAACACCAGCCTGTCTAAAATCCTGTGCTGACCAACTGGCCCCCATCTTCACCCTGATCTTCAACAGATCACTGGAGCTGTGTGAAGTGCCCTCCTGCTTAAAGCGCTCCACCATCATCCCCATCCCAAAGAAACCCAAACTTACAGGACTAAATGACTACAGACCGGTGGCACTAACATCTGTGGTCATGAAGTCTTTTGAAAAACTGGTGCTGGCCCACCTGAAGGACATCCCTAAACCCTCACTCGATTATCTTCAGTTTGCCTACAGAGCAAACAGGTCTGTGGATGATGCAGTCAAAATGGGACTGTATTATGTTCTGCAACACCTAGACAGATCAGGGACCTATGTGAGGATTCTGTTTGTTGACTTCAGCTCGGCTTTTAACATTTCTTCTGCCCAAATTAACTCAGCTTTCCGTGCCCACATCTGTCTGTCAGTGGATCAACAGCTTCCTATTAGACAGGCAGCAGCTGATAAAGCTGGGAAAATTCTCATCCAGTAGCTGCACAATCAGCACTGGCGCCCCCCAGAGGTGTGTCCTCTTCCCTCTGCTCTTCTCCCTGTACAAGAATGACTGCACTTCAAAGGACCCCTCTGTCAAGCTCCTGAAGTTTGCAGACGACATCACACTTACTGGCCTCATTCAGGAGGGTGATGCATCTGCTTACATACAAGAGGTTAAGGATCTGGCTCTCTGGTGCAGTCACAACAACCTGGAGCTCAACACGCTCAAAACAGTGGAGATGATAGTACACTTCAGGAGAAACCCCCCTGCTCTCCTCCCACTGAGCATCATGGACAGCATTGTGGCAGCAGTGGAGTCATTCAGGTTCCTGGGCACCACTATCTCTCAGGACCTGAAGTGGGACACTCACATTCACTCCATTGTCAAAAAAGTTTAACAAAGGCTGTACTTCCTTCGTCAGCTGAGGAAGTTCAACCTTCCAAAGGAGCTGCTGAAACAGTTCTACACTTCCATTATTGAATCAGTCCTCTGCACTTCAATAACTGTCTGGTTTAGCTCAGCTACCAAATCCGACCTCCGAAGACTACGTTGAATAGTTCAGACTGCTGAGCGAATCACTGGTACAACCCTCCCTACTCTCCAAGAACTGTACTTATCCAGAGCGAGCAGAAGGGCTGATAAAATCACTCTGGACCCCTCACACCCAGCACACTGCCTCTTTGAACTTTTACCTTCTGGTCGACGCTACAGAGCACTGTGCACCAGAACAGCCCGACACAGAAACAGTTTATTCCCTCAGGCAAGTAATTGTGAAACAAACATCACTACTTGCTATACACCTTTTCTACACATATACACTTATTTAACAACATACTTTACATGCCAATTTACACATAACAGCTGCACATATAATGTTGTATATAGTAATATACCTGTACATACACTTGTCAATTTGCATATTTGCACTCACTACTTACTTCTATTTTTAAAATATATTTATTAGCTGTTTTTTGTCCTGTCTCTGTAATTCTGTTGAACTGTAGAAGCTTCTGTCACGAAAGTAAATTCCTCGTATGTGTGAACATACCTGGCAATAAAGCTCTTTCTGAATCTGATTCTGATATGTGTGATATGTGTTCCAGTTCACGGGCGTGCATTACACTAAGGTCAGCCCTGTGTCTGCCCCTGTTTTGTGCGAGGAGATTGCTGTCCTCCTGGCAAAGGAGACAATCGAGCCCTCCCTCCTTTTTATGGGCGGTTTGCGTGCGAGAGTCGAGCATGATGGTACAAAGTCCTCCCCTTCTCCGCGGGTTAGCACCAAGCTCGCGGAGGATGCCCTAACGCCCCTTCGGCTTGTGGGCATCTGCATACTCTATTATCTCGATGGCAGGCATATAGTTCACTCGCGAGATCAATTGGTTATGTGCAGGGACTGGGTGCTTCGGGATCTCAACCTGTTGGGGTTTAGGGTCAACCGAGAAAAGAGCAGGCTCGCCCCCTTGCAGAGCTTTTCTTTTCTCGGGTTGGAGCTGGACTCCATCACAGTGGTCCCACTAATATTATTTCAGAAGCTCCTGGGGCATATGGCATCCGTAGCCGCTGTCACGCCACTTGGATTGCTCCATATGAGACTGATTCAGCATTGGCTTTACGATCGGGTCCCCAGACACGCATGGCACGCGGGCTTGGAGCCTGGCAAACCTTTCACCGGCGATGTGGTAAGGTTCAGTCGCTGTGGTGTTTTCCATACATTTCCCCTTAGTGGAAGTTTCCACATAGCATTGTAGTTCCCCTCCCACTGGGGAATGAAACGATTACTACGTAACCCTCATTCCCCGAGGGGGGGAACGGAAATACTTTGTTCCTTCGCCACAGTGATTGCGCCTTAGCTGACAACTGTAGTTCAGCTTCTTCAGCTAGAAAAGGTGTTGTTGCGATGCATGGCTGGCATTCTTATACATGAATTGATTGTGATTGCTGCCAGCTGCGTGCACTGACATGCCAACTCATTGGCATTTCATTGGCCCATTTTATTACTCTACAGAGTGAGTGGTTTTTTTGACGAAATCCCCATAGTGGAAGCTTCCACATAGCATTTGTAGGCATCCAAAGACTTGTAGGCCTTTAACTTCTCTCTTGTAAAATCACTTGGAGTTTCAATGAGATAGTTATATATTTCAGGCTGGATGCTTGGCAATTTTATCTTATCCAATATCCATCGGGAGGGTGTCAGACAAACGCCGCTCACTTTAACGTTAATTTTGCTGAATAGTTGTGCTTATCACTGGGTTATAATATCACAGCTGTTATAATACACTGAAAGCATTATGTAAATAATATATATATATATATATATATATATA
>CAIGQW010006673.1:1999848-2023404 GCA_903798125.1 Danio choprae
AATGTGTGTTTCCAGGGTCCCCACACATCATAAAGAAATGTGTGTTTGCAGGGTCCCCACGAATCATAAAGGAATGTGTGTTTCCAGGGTCCCCACAAATCATAAAGGAATGTGTGTTTGCAGGGTCCCCACAAATCATAAATGAATGTGTGTGTATTATGCAGATAATATGCATATGAGGTCCCTGTAAGTCACATCCATTCGATTTTTCGGAAGTCCTCATAAACCATGTTCAGATTATTACTTCATAAATGTAATTATTTGAAGGCGTGTATAGGCTAAACAAGCTTAAATTAGTCTCCCTGATTTTTTTCAGACCTCTGAAACCTTTAGAAAGGGTGGTCCCCACAGGTGATGACTGTAAAGTTGGTCCCCATTAAGCATATAAACGCGTATGTGTGTGTGTGCGTGTGTGTTGATACATTTACAGTACAACTTGTCTCCATGGTAGAGATTTTTTGGCATAAAAAAATCTATATTTTTGACACATGCAGTGTGTTTTTGCCAAAAAATAAAAAATAATAAATAATTTTTTTTTTAAATATATATATAGTCATTGGATTTACTTTTTTTAAGGTACCTGGTTGCAAACTATTTATATGCGTTGAATTTAAACAAACAAATTACATTTAGTAAAGTTCAACTTAGCAGCACGGTGGCGCAGTGGATAGCACGTTCGCCTCACAGCAAGAAGGTCGCTGGTTCGAGCCTCGGCTGGGTCAGTTGGCATTTCTGTGTGGAGTTTGCATGTTCTCGCCGTGTTGGCGTGGGTTTCCTCCGGGTGCTCCGGTTTTCCCCACAGTCCAAAGACATGCGGTATAGGTTAATTGGGTAAGCAAAATTGTCCATAGTGTATGAGTATGAATAGGTGTGTATGGGTGTTCCCCAGTGATGGGTTGCAGCTGGAAGGGAATCCGCTGTGTAAAACATATGCTGGATAAGTTGGCGGTTCATTCCACTGTGGCGACCCCAGATTAATAAAGGGCCTAAGCCGAAAAGAAAATGAATGAATGAATGAATGAAAGTTCAACTTAATTTGTTTGTTTAAATTCAGCCCATAAATTGTATCCACCACGTATCTTAAAACAAATAAAGTAAATCCAAGCAATCTTTTTTTTTTTTTTTCAGTGTGCCAAAAACCAAACCCGTGCAGTAACAACAACAACAAAATGGTTCTGTGCTCCAGGATCACATATGTAGTATTTACCTTAAGTAAAGTAAAATTGGCTCATACACTGTCACAAACAATATTAATGGCACAGTGTTCTGGATCTTTATGCATTGTTTCTCTAGTTAGTGTTAAAATAATAGATTCTTCACTATTTGTACAGATCTGATTATCCATGTACAGCAATAGTCCATATTTGCTAAGTTTCAATGTTGTCTTGGAAAGCGTGAAGCAGATTGGATTCTCAGATGACCAGCGGTTGGCTTGTGGCATTTTGTAAAGTTGAGATGTTAATATCTCACTGCAGCACAAGCATACCTTGAAAAATACGAGTGTCGGTGCAGTGTGTAAACGACCTCTGAGAGGCCCAGTATACTCTAAATGGAATAGAAAATTTTATTTAAATGACGTAATTTCAAACAATATCTGTCCAAAAAAGTTATTTTAGAGAGGGACACACACAGGACGAGAAGGCCACATCTTTTGTATGTTTACACACGATGTCTGTCTGTGCAAAAAAAAAAAAAAAAAAAAAAAGATGTGACGAGGTGTGATAGTGTTTCTTATGGAAAAGCATGTTTGACAGATGTTTATGAATCTGTTCTCCTCTCTACACCACCATCGTTGTATTTAGGGGTACATGTTAGCAGTTTGGGCCTCACAGTGGCGCAGTGGGTAGCACGTTCGCCTCACAGCAAGAAGGTCGCTGGTTCGAGCCTCGGCTGGGTCAGTTGGCGTTTCTGTGTGGAGTTTGCATGTTCTCCCTGTGTTGGCGTGGGTTTCCTCCGGGTGCTCCGGTTTCCCCCACAAGTCCAAAGACATGCGGTACAGGTGAATTGGAAAAGCTAAATTGTCCGTAGTGTGTGAGTGTGAATGGGTGTGTATGGATGTTTCCCAGACATGGGTTGCAGCTGGAAGGGCATCCACTGCGTAAAACATATGCTGGATAAGTTGGCGGTTCATTCCGCTGTGGCGACCCCAGATTAATAAAGGGACTAAGCCGAAATGAAAATGAATGAATGAATGTTAGCAGTTTTAAAGACTAAAACACAGTAACAGTAAGACTTAAAAAGAAACACAACAAGAAACACAATTTGGACAAAACAGTAAACATTTAGCCATGGTAGTACTGCAATAAGTCATGAAATGAGTATCAAAAATGGTTGGAATGTCAAACCACATGGTTTCGTGACTTCCTTGAGGGATTTGGCTGTAACGTGCCAAACCAGTGATGCACAGTGTAAATCCCAGGTAAGAGGTTATATTGCGATTAATTGGTTTTATTTGTGCTACATCATCATGTTATTCAAAATTCAGTGGGCACCAATTTAGAACTTAGTGAAATGCAAAACTTCTTCCCATTAGTTTGCGTTTCCAATTCCCCCATTTGCACGCATATGAATGAAAGTCAACTGTAACAAAACGTGTATCGTGACCGCCCTGTTAGGTGACTCTCATGCAGTATATTTGTGCTGCTGATAATGGAGCTGTAGACCAAGTGACAAGGGACATATTCACAGAGGATTTTCGGAAGTACACACAGAAATAAAACCAAATGCCCCCAATTGTTTGCTAATGAATTATACACCTCAGTCGAGTTTACTTTTTCCAACTCCCTCTTTTTCTCACATGCAAACGATCGCAAACGGCATCCTCATATCTGGGGCAGCTTGTTTAGCAGAGTGGAGTGTTGTGGCTCATTTCTTGTGAGGCTTTATCTCTCTGACAAACACATGCCGCAACATTTCACTGATGAAATAAAGCGTATCAGAATAAACAACAAAGAATAAACATCTCTACCCAGGTTTGTTCCATAGCGCACTCAGTCAAGCCAAGGAAATGCAGACGTACATTTGTGTAGATGAATAGTGTGGTTTGACAAAGAAGAGCAGTGAAAGAATAAATAAATGAATGAGGGGAAATAGGAAGATGAGAGAAGCGGCTGGCAGGGGATCTCAGTGTTTTCTGGTTGCGCACGCATTGAAAACAAACCACACAGTCTAATTTGCAGAGACAGGTTTCATTCTTTTGGCCATAATAGAACACGTGAAAAGCTTCCACTAGGCCTGTGAAAACTAAGAGGAAAAGCTTTTATTTATTTAATTAATTAATTTATTTATTTATTTTTTTACTTTAGAGAACATAAATTAGTTCTCATTGACCACACTTCCAAGCCTTATCATGCCCACCATTGTGGTGACCACAGATATCAGCCTGGCCTCCGCTGTCTAACACAGCACTGTGTCATCAAGAGATTGCCCAGGTGTTCTGAGGTCTCTATAGTATATGCTGACAGTGACAGATCAGCTCTGGGTCTTTGCATGGCCTTCCTCCCTCAGCTCGCTGTTTCCCAGCCCCAACAGAGAACATATTTCATCTGTTTGCATTCAAACTTATCTAGGTCACAGGCATACTCTGCATATGGGCCTGATGAATGGGCTGTGTCCAGGGCATTTATGCAAGTAACACATCACACCCACTTTTCCATATTGGAGCAAGCCACCATCACCGTTTACAGGTTTTCTTTTTTTTTTGTTCTACTCCGTAAATGTAAACATACATAATTTGCATGTTGGAGGTCATAGGGGCAGTTTGGAATTAATTACTATAATGTGTTTGTGTATAACAGTACCGGCTGAAAGGCAAAGGACAGAGAGTTTTACATCTATTCCAGAGTGTCCTTCCATTCAGGTGTTTGTGTTTGGGGTCTCAGAGACCCCAAGGTCATTTAAATAACACAATAAAAAAAGCTTTGAGGTTTCCCAGTGATGGGTTGCAGCTGAAAGGGCATCCGCTGCTTAAAACATATGCTGGATAAGTTGGTGGTTCATTCCGCTGTGGCGACCCCAGATTAATAAAGGGACTAAGCCGAAAAGAAAATGAATGAATGAATGAATGAAAAAGCTTTGAGGGAGAGTAATTTATATCTGTGTTAAGCCATATTTTCAATGATGAATCTAGTCATTTAAATTGAAATCAAGTCATTCAAATGTTCTTAGTTTGAAAGTGACTTGTGTGAGCTATGAATCATGTCACTACTATATTAAGAGACTCTGTTTTGCCCTTCTAAGAAATTTCGCATTCTGTGGATTCCTCACTGCATTATGACTAATAAACATGGAGGAGTTCAGATCAACATTTTGTCAGCTACCGTTTACTATTTTCTTATCTATGGAAGTGTTTAGGTGAACTCTCAGTAGGAATGCTCAGTTAGATGTGAAAAGTACCACTTTGATTCATGATCGGATAAAAAGCAGAAGTGTGGTGTGATTTCATAGAAGAAAAAAATATCCAAACTTACAGAAGTGATAAACTGCATGTTTTTAATGTTTAGATTACCTTAAGACTTACATATTGATACTAACAACCAGAAAAGAAAACAAATATTTATTTTATATATATATATATAATTTTTTTTTCAGGTATGTGGTTTATTTATTATAACATCTCTATTACATAATAATAATATTATTAATAATAATAATAATAATAATAATACATTTTTTCAACCGTTTTTGTAATGTCAGCTCCAAGGTATCAGCACCTGTTTGGCATTAATGAACCTGCTGGTAAGAGCCTTACCTTTGCCACTTCTTTTGGAATTTGCAGCTGGCCCTGATGTATGTCTTTATAGTGATTAAGCAAGGTATTTTGGTTTATCGTTTTAGGTATATCTAATCCAAGCAGCCTTTAGTCGCATTGATCTATTACTTCTACAGCAAATAGTTTTGACCAAAGGCAAAAAAAAAAAAATTAATATACTGTTATTTTTTAAAGCTGTATCTATCGCTGGCTTTGTACTTGCTTAAAAACTTTTAATGGTTGTTGCTTTAATAAATATTTTTGCTAAATAAATTATATTTGATATAATAATATATGGGGCAGTGGCTAGCACTGTTGCCTCACAGCAAGAAGGTCGCTGGTTCAAGTCCCGGCTGGTCAGTTGCCATTTCTGTGTGGAGTTTGCATGTTCTCCCCGTGTTGGCGTGGGTTTCCTCCAGGTGCTGCGGTTTCCCCCACAGTCCAAAGACATGTGCTATAGGTGAATTAAATAAACTAAATGGCTGTAGTGTATGTGTGTGAATTTAAGAGTGTATGGGTGTTTCCCAGTGATGGGATGCGGCTGAAAGGGCATCCGCTGTGTAAAATATATGTTGGATAAGTTGGCGGTTCACTCCACTGATGCAACCCCAAGCATCAGTGCACATTGCATTATTACACCATTTGATGGTGATAAGAGGCTGTCTTTATGAGTGATTCACAAAAACGTTTTTAAAAATAGGCCATCAATATTCATTTGATTAACATGTTATATAGTGCAAATTTGTTGAATCGCTTTGTCATGGAAGTATATCACACATTCAAACTAATGTTGTGAACATACAAGAATGAAAGCAGGGTCATGCTAATATAAATCAATATTGCATAGCTACAGGTGTGATATTGTTTACAGTAGTCAAAATATGAAGTGGATCACAAGCTTTTATTAAAATTGACCTATAGCTACCAAACAACCAACCCAGGCTCATTCTGAAAACGCACCTGTGGATACATTTCTGGAGACCACGAAACAAGTCCCGGGAGGTACGTTCTCGCGTGAACCCAAGAGAGGCTGCTGTTGACTGACTTTTTGGCTGACTGAATGTCTAACTGACTGATCGACTGACCCACGCTCCTCCTTCCCTAAACCCAACCAACAATTTTCAAAAGCAATCCAGGAAAAAAGAAAAGCCCTCCTCTGACATTTACCACGTTTTCAGATTTTACCACATTCTCACCCTGTTATTTACTTGTTTATTTTATTTTTTGGATTCTGTTTTTGGCTTACCTGCTTTCTGGAACCATTCTTAGCCGGACTCGAACCCTGTCTTCGTGGTCAACTCCTCTGCGTCTCAAGTCCACCGACGTGCATGGCGAGGTAAACGCGAAAAGGAACGGCGTCATACCGCCCCGTAGCGTTCGTTTAAAAAATGAAATGCAGCAACTCTAGTCTTAGGACAATTTTGATAAACTTATTTGATCCACTTCAAATGTTGACTACTGTATATACCATAGCATTTAAATCTCAATAACACAATGGTTTATTTTAGTTTCACAATGTGACCTTGGATCACTTAACCAGTCACAAGGGTATATCTTGTTTAAATAGATATTTATATATCATCTGAAAGTGGAATAAATAAACTTTCAATGGTTTGTTAACGTTACAAATATTTAAACATCTGGTGGTTTTAAAAAAATCCTTTATTTGCCTTTAAATTTGCATTTAAAGGGCCATGAAACCCCTCTCAGAAGGGTGTTTTCACACCTCTAGTTTGAAAAAAGTCAGGAAAGTGGGTGAGTCCAGCTTTGTTTAGGTGGGAGTGTCAAGTGGCGAAAGAGGGAAGCGTTTGCATGAAAAGGGGAGTTTCAGTATGTGCACGCACTGATTTTCACAGAGGCACCACAAAAATAGATGCAGGGGAGAGACAGTGACTACGTTTACATGGACATCAGTCATCGAATTATTTGCCTTAATCTGAATAAAACAATAATATGATTAAGGTGTTTACATGAGTTGCTTTTTTGATGTTACTTTTATGATCCCGTTTTACATGTTATAGCACAGAAAGCGATTAACATAATAGAATATCCTGTCACAAAATGTGGCGAAAACCCTACATGACGGTAATAGTTTGATTAAGGTGTTTACATGTTTAGATTCAGAGAGCAGCATTTAAAGCAGATCTTTCAGTCCATAATATTGTAGTGATATTAACGTACTGTAAACTTAGTAACTAAATCATTTTGACTAAGGTATGTCTTTAAAAACTGAACGAATACTGCTGACGATACGAACTAACTTTGCCTCTAAATAAACATAAACAAAGAACACTGATCACACACTTACTAAATCCATAGAGACAGGACAATCAACACCAACTTGAAGACGAGTAGCAAATCCGGAATTCCCCATTTCCAGATGCGAAAAGCTTTGTGGTAATTTTTTTTTCCTTACGAACATATTTTTGTCGCGTGTTAGCAGACCACTGTAATCCGCACGTGAGTCTACCTGCGCTCTTTCGTTGCAGCACATTTATAAACACAACACTGATGACCCATGTCTATAAACAATTCTTCTCCTTCCTCTTGTTTTAATTACGGTTGGCAACACAACGTGGCAGTTCTCTGCCGTCTGAACACTGTAACAGATAAATATATCTTCGAAGATATTTTATAAGATATTTTATAAGTTGCACCTCATTCACAATAGAGCGCGCTGATTGGTTAGAACCAAGTCTTTCTCATGAATTAATGCTGAAAACGCCATGTTGTACTGGCCGGTGTTTTGGTGTTTCGTGACCCTTTAAAGATCCAAATAAAGGTCAAGCAATGCATATTACTAATCACATATTTATTTTTGACATATTTACAGCAGCAAATTTACAAAATATCTTAATGGAAGATGATCTTTACTTAATACTCTAATTATTGTTTTGGCATAAAATGGAAATCAATTATTTTGATCCATTCTATGGCTCTAAGCAGTAGCTGGCTTTTCATAAAAACATACATAGTACCCATGCAATTTAAGGTTTTGTGGTCCAGGATCACATATAGGCTAAATTTAGCTGTCTGTGTGAGCCAATATTTTTGTGTTGTGACTGTGCACACGTTTTTATTTTATTTATTTATTATTCTTTTTTTTTTATCAGAATCATTATAAGCACTACATTTTCTTTAGCTGAACAATGGCAAATTGTAAAAGCACAGAACCTTATCTGAGTTTTCCACAACAATACAGACATTTTACAGCTGTCAGGTTCAAAGTAACATCCAGCCGCTTTTTTGAGAATTGTTACTGACAGGTGACAACAGCATCCTCATAACTAGTGTTTATGTTTTTTTCCGTTTGTCTTTTCTTAAGACAGCTTTTCACCTCCAGTGTCACCTTTCAACTGCCATACAAACCTCCGGCACCTCTGCCGTGCCTCTTTAAAACACACAAACGTCTGTAAACATTTGTTTGTCTGAGTGAAGGCATTCTGACTGAAAAGTATACACTATCAGGGTGCCTTCGGGGGAAACACGCTGAGCTTGATTGTCAAATAAGCAAAGGGTTTGTTTTTTTCTTTTCTATTCAACAAGAGTGCTGTTTATGAAAACCCTGTCTGCTTAACGCTCCCACGTGTGTATTTCACGGTTGCAAAAGAAGAGTTTGGTAAACCCTAAACCGTGTTTGTGTATAATTTTGGCAAAGCATCCACGTGATTCTCACAAAGTTATAAAGAAACTTTATTCCAATGACCTTGCTTTACTAATTCATTTTCTCTAACATTTAAGCTAATCTGGATCCGTTTTTCCACGCTGTTACCTCATTTATGTGGTTCATTTACTTTGCTTAATTTGATTCGAAAAGGAGGAGACTTAACTCTTCGCACAACTGTGCAGGCAGTTATGTAACTGCAGGGAGCATTTGTTGTTTACGTCTGGTGCATTTTTATTCTCTCAATAGCATTATCCCATTTCCTGACAAAAACGCTACAGCCAAACATGGTAAGAGGGAAATAAAAGGCCCTGCTTCTATAGTAAACAGATCACAAACTAGAAAATGGCATTCACTCTGTGCTTAACTCCTGGATATAATGATTCTAAACCCTGCTTTTAATCCCAGGTAATAGAACATTGCACACTTTTAATTTAAAAGTGTTTTCTCATGCTTTCACTCAGGGTTATGAATCTCTGCTCCAGATTAACACGGTTTTTGCAATGCTAATGATGTATTGCATTCCGGTTTCTGCAGTATGAAATTATGTAGGCTTACAATGTCATTGCAAAATGCTTAGTAACTCTAAACTAATTGTGTTCCTTATTCACGTTTTGCACAGTAAAGGAAACACACTGCAAGTTGCATGAGCTGTATGTTTCAGCATTGAAGAGTAGAAAATATCAAATCTTAATCCAAATATTAGAGTGAACAATTCTTCATTCTTATCTTTTTGCTGGAAAGGTCAATTCAGGGTAAACTTGATAGCGATTGATAATCTGTGACATGCGTATTCACAAAGTTAATTAAAAGAATAGTTCATCTAAAAATGAAAATAAGTCCATATTTTAAATCACTCTCAAGCCATTCGTAGGAATAGTTTTACATTTTATCCTGGCTCTTTTATGCTGTATAATGGTGTTTAATATGGCTTTAATTTTGAAGCTTTCAAAATCGCATAAATCCATCATCAAACTACCCCATATGTCGCCAATGGGTTATTTAGATATCTTGTTTGTTTGTTTGTTTGTTTTTCTATCATTTTTGTTAAGATTTTTTTAACATAATTACATGTCAATAATTATAAAACTCATTAGGGTCTCACTGGAATCCTGAGATTGAAAAACTATTATATGTTGGTTTAAACAAAACTGGTCTTAATACTAATAATACTAATTATTGAGATAATTAGTATTATTACTTAATACTAATTGTTAAGATACTGATTGTGAACTCTGGGCATGTACCACAAAAGTAATTCTCACATCCCCTTATGAAGTTGTCCATGCAGCTGTAGCAAAGATCAGCCCACTCACACACAAGTCCCATCATTATCCCTGGTTAGGGCTTTGGACACATCTTTGTTCACGGCAAAACTGCTGTGGATGATTTTTATATGTATACATATTTCACAGATGCCTGCAATGTTTCACCCACTAGCTTTTTGGCTATAAACATGAGAAAGTGGGTTTAGAGTAAAAAAGAGCCAAGGTCATGCAGAAGAGAGTCTGATCCCTGCTGAGGAGGATTGTGGTGGACCTGTGAAGTTGTGGGGCTTTTTATCTTCCTTAATCTTGCTGGGCTGCTGAGTGCCATAGACACAGATTTCAGATCAAAACCTGCCAGCCTCTGCCTGAGGGTTTAGATTTGGTCATGGCTCTTCCTGCAGGATGATATGCAGTGCATACCTCCAAATCCCCCTCGTACAAATGCCTCGCTGACCACAAAACCAAGATTTTACCACAGTTATTCCACTCTTCTGACCTAAACCCCATTGAAAATGTGTGCTATGAGTTTTAGTGTCCTTAAGTGAGAACCAAGGGCAGATTTTCAATGGTCCGATGGTCTTAGATCCACTAATAATTGTTCTCACTTCTCACCCATTATACTATAATATAATACAGACTTAATCTAAGGGAAAGGAGGTCTAAATACAGGATGCCATGATTAATGACAGCAGAAATGTTTGCTGTTTGATAGGATATATTATGATTACCATTTCATTTTGTTCAAATTATGCACTTCCACTGACAAAAATTGGAAAAATGTCTAATCTATTGATCTGTATAACAAACTGGATTGCTGATGACCAATGTTCACTCTAACACACACACACACACACACACACACACACACACACACACACACACACACACACACACACACACACACACCGCTCACACAGAAGAAACGCATTGGCATGCAAAAATCCATTTGATTGTATTCAACCACACAGGACTTAAGCTATCATGCACATCATAATATTTTCAATGGATGTCATAACAGTTTTTAAAATTACCGATTTGTTCATAAATCTGTGCTGTGGAAATACAAACTGGAGAGAGAAGACAAGCTTATGTTCATATATTATATTAGTTTAAATTCTTTACATTGTATTAATACTATTCATTTTCATTAATTAATGTATATATGTTATGCAGTCAGCGTTGGTGGTATTTGGTTCTGTTCTGGGCAAAACTTCAGTCACCAGTCCAGCGAGGAGAGCAGTGGCAATGTCAAACCCCCATGGGGCAAAAGAACAGAACCAGAATCATGCATAAAGACTCACTCACTCACTTGCTTTCCTTCAGCTTAGTCACTCATTTATCAGGGGTTGCCATAGTGGAATGAACCGCCAATTTTTTTGGCATGTGTTTTATGGAGCGGATGCACTTTCAGCCACAAGTACACTCTGAGTACACTCCCTCGTGTGGGAAATGCCCATACACTCTCTCATTTACACACACACACACACACACATACATACATACATACTAACAAAGAGTTAGTGCAGTTTTAGTTTACTAAATTTACGTACAGTATATCCTATATCTTTGGATTGTGGGGCACCCAGAGGAAACCCATGCAAACATGGGGAGAACATGCAAACTCCACACAGAATTGCCACCTTGAGTTAATCCAAATGCAAGAGACTAGTTAGTGTATATTGAGAGAGTTTATAATAGGCCTGCAGCCAAGCACTGCAAATAGACTGGATGTATGGATTTAAACAGACCACTGTGATAGATGTCAGAACTGGATCAGAGCACGTCATTAACAGCTGACCGTCAGCTGACGAGAGCTTCACTGATGTGCCCTGCCTGAAGTAATACAATGCTCAATTATTATAAGCCAAATGAAGAATCATATCATAATATACTGATATAATGTAGATAATCAGGGGAAGGGCCTCACAGTGGCGCAGTGGGTAGCACGTTCGCCTCACAGCAAGAAGTCGCTGGTTCGAGCCTCGGCTGGGTCAGTTGGCGTTTCTGTGTGGAGTTTGCATGTTCTCCCTGTGTTGGCGTGGGTTTCCTCCGGGTGCTCCGGTTTCCCCCACAAGTCCAAAGACATGCGGTATAGGTGAATTGGGTAGACTAAATTGTCCGTAGTGTATGTGTGTGGGTGGGTGTGTGTGGATGTTTCCTAGAGATGGGTTGCGGCTGGAAGGGCATCCGCTGCGTAAAACATATGCTGGATAAGTTGGCGGTTCATTCCGCTGTGGCGACCCCAGATTAATAAAGGGACTAAGCCGAAAAGAAAATGAATGAATGAATGAATAATCAGGGGAAACATTAAATTTTGGTCCATATTGACATGATAGCATCACACAGTTGCTGCAGATTTATCGTCTGCACATCCATGATGCGAATCTCCTATTCCACCACATTCCAAAGATGCTCTATTGGTTTAAGTTCTGGTAACTGTTGAGGCCATTTGAGTACAGTTAACTCATTGTCATGTTCAAGAAACCAGTCTGAGATGATTTGGGCTTTATGACATGTTGTGTTATCCTGCTGGAAGTAGCCATTAGTAGATGGGTACACTGTGGTCATAAAGGGATGGACAAGGTCAGCTAAAATATTCAGGTAGGCTGTGGTTTTTTGTGAGCTTGTGCAAATTGTAGGCTCAGTTTCCTGTTCTTAGCTGACAGGAGTGGCACCCATTGTAGTCTTTTGCTACTGTAGCCCATCCGCCTCAAGGTTGAATGTGTTGTGCCTTCAGAAATGCTCTTCTGCTCTTCTTGATAATCCCAGTAGATCAGTAGTTTCTAAAATACTCAGACCAGCCCGTCTGGCACCAACAACCATGCCACATTCAAAGTCACTTAAATCACCTTTCTTCCTCATTCTGATGCTCGGTTTGAACTGCAACAGATCGTCTTGACCGTGTCTACATGCCAAAGTGGCCGGTGAATGTATATCTGGTATGAAGAATTAATTTCCTCTGGTGGACAAAATGTCTGGCAAAAACCTTGGACATTGCTTATGACATCATAAAATGTTAAGCCATATGCTTTTCTTTCTGATAATAGGACATAACTTATGAGCATAGACTATGATGGTAATATATAAACTACTTGATGTGTATCACTAAAATAATGTAATTTTACCTCAACAGATGATCTATTACTACTTAACTAGATTAGTAACCAGTGGACTGATCTCATCTCACGCCATCTTAAACACTGTTTTAATAGTTTTAAAAGCACCTGAGTGAAATTCCATCATCAGTTTGATTTTATATAGTCACCTCCTACAAAATTCCCAAACATCAGGCACACACTCCGGATCCAAAATAACATGAGAGTTTGTTATTTTGGGTGTCATCTGTCGTTCTGAAGTGCAACTCATTCATTATGGAGGATAAAGAGCTTTGTGGATTACCCGGCTTGCAAATGTTAATTTGTGTTGTCAAAGTAGAATGCTAGGAAAGGATAAAACAGAATCCAGCATGGGATATTCTGTCTTGAACATTAGATATTTGCAGATATCCTATGCAATATCCTAATTTTGTGAATAAGTTCATTTGCTGTTTGGAAACATAGAAACGATAGAAACATAGTTACTGGGCAGCAAATACAACCACTTTAACAGTATATCCCTTTTCCTATTCAAAAAGACCATGAACATTATGGATAACATATTGAGTAACATAAAATGTACATAGACGTATCCTATATATGGCAACACATTTTACGATACATGAATGCACGTACATAAATGAGTAATCATACTTAAATTAAAAACTACTTCAGTATGAACCAATGAGTTTAGACATAATAAGTACTAATATTAACTATGACCGTATTCATCTGAATATGTGAGTGAAAATTACCCCAAAGTGTCAATTAAACATATTAATAAACATGTACCAATACAGTATGTGGTCTAGGTGATTGTTTTTCACACATGAATTCAAATGATTCATGTCATGGATCATGTTAGTTCTTGATTAGTAAAGGCCTTAACTTATCATTAACTTATCATTAATATTCAAGTCATATTTAATGTCCTTTATTATTACATGATCCATGTACTGCTACTGTAATTTATTAAAAACAAATCATGCATGACTGAAGGTCTCGCTTGTCAGTTAATAATGCCCTCTGTCAATTATAATATAGGAATAATAATATAGCTTCTCAGACACTTCCAGTGTCTTAGTCGTTTAGAAAGCACTGAGATCAGTGGATTACCAATATGGATCAGTGATCCTATCTATGACAAATCCTATCTATGACAAATCCCGACAGCAACAAAAATTCTAGTTCTGTGAATGTCTAATTGTATAGTATTTGCCAAATTGGTGATCCATTAGAATTGGCTTCTTATAGATGAGCAGCGAAGCATGTCATTTGACTGTAATTAGTGAAAAATAGAATGCCTCCATTAATGAAACATGGTCATTAATGAGGATTTCAGGATATCATTCTTCTTTGCGTGTGTGTAATACCTCTTCAGAAATGCATTAGGGCAGCTGGAGGAAGTATTACATAAAATGTAATGAAGTATAAGGTATTATTTTTCACGAGCTTCTCTGCATGTTTATGTGAAAGGTTGCTTGTGTGCTAGAAGGGGGGAAAAGGCACCAGACAGACAGGAAATGGATCTGTGACAAAATGCTGCAGCTTGGAGCTAAGATTAGAAATTCATCTGTCTTCAATGAAATATTCAAGCACACATGGCCCAGTCAGTGGCATTACTGAAATGATGGCTGTCTGAACTGCACTGAACAATATCGGGGCCATACATCCAAAAGTTTCATCCAGCCACAAGTCCTAGGTAACAGTGTAACTTTGCTATTAAATCCCAGCCAAGGGCATGAAGCGCTTGCACATGTAAACAGCTTCTGAGTATTTACGGGGTTCTGGCTTGGGTCAGCGCCTACTGCACATAACAAGTGATAGATGAAGGCACATATAAGCCATCCTGACAACTGCATGATATGTTTGAGAATCGTTAGTGTCCTTTCACAGTCCTCGCAAACCAAAAGAGAAAAATAAAAAGCCAGCTGACGCTTAAGGGTCAATTTTCCAAGGCGTTAAAATCAGTGGAAGGGACAGTCCAATTTGCATGCTTTAAGATAATTTAGTAGTGACCTTCAAAGTGTAGGAAAACCCAGCGCAACAAATATGGAATGTGAAATGTCAGAGTGATTAGAGAAGATGGCTCCTTAGTTGCACACAAAGCTGGTGCTGTTCTCTAAAAATTAGACCATTTTTAGTAGCTCTTGTACTCTATAATGCCTGAAATATGCTGCCTTGGCCCCACACTAAACAATAAGTCTAGGGAAGGACAGAAATTAAAGCAAAGGAAGTGAACTTGAGCCGTAGGAATGACTCCAAACTTTAAAGTTTGAAATGTCAGGGGGTGCTTCTGAAACAAGTTTTAAGAGGTTGTAGAATAGTCAGGGATGGACGTTTAATGGTTGGGGTTAAACTCATGGTGCAGTATCTGACCATGTACACATCATTATATGAATAAAAGGGCAGTTAGATGATACCGCTATATTAATATATAGTTTAACCGCCAATTTAACATAAATTGCTATTACTTTATTTTAAAAGCACATTAGCATCCATCTGGTCTTGCTCTAAAGTTTGGCCTAGGCAGTCTTTTATATTCTGGAAGTAATCTTGGACTGACATTAGGCTAAAATAAATATTAGATTTGACAGTCTTGTAATGCAATAAAACACAGATATGTGTAGTACTTTCTACCACAGACAGTCACTTAGAACAAATAAATAAATATCATTGTAAGCTATTAGTAAAGGAAAATGGTCACACTACAATAAAGTTTCATTCGATAATATTAGTTAATGTATTTAACTAATAATGAACAATACTTGTACAGCATTTATTACTTATTTCAGTATTCAGTAATGCATTATTCAAATCCAAATTAATGCTTGTTAATATTAGTTAATGCCCTTTGAGTTAGCATGAACTAACAATGAACAGCTTTATTTTTGTTAACTAGTGTTACCAAAAACAAATGAATACTGTAATAAATGTATTGTTCATTGTTTGTTTACATTAGTAAATACATTAATTAATACTAACAAATACAGCCTTATTGTACAGTGTTACCAGCAAAGCATTGTTAAATGCTGTTTTTATTTTATTTATTTATTCATTCATTTTTTAATTTTTTTATTCTGTGAGTTGAACAAAACAAGCTATATGATGGACACTGGTAATTCAGACAGAAAAAAACTCCAGTGAAATTGCACTTCAGATTACAGGTAAAATACACCATTAACTGTTATACTGTATAAACAGGAGTTAAATAATCACTTTGAATATGACTGTGGCTGTCTTGGATAAAGATTCCTTATTTATGCACACCTCCAAAATCCCCCTCACACCCCACCTCTACAGAAACACAACCCTACAATCGAGAAAACACAACAGCCTAACCGAATCACAGACTACTTTCCAATCCAGCTCTCATAGTAAATAACATTATTAAGGACTTTAAATAGACAATTCTGATCTTGTTAGAGTTAATTCACAGAGACAAATGAAGTCACAAACAGATTGGTTAGACCGTAATTAGTTTGATTTTAAGAAGACAAAATTAGACACAGTTGCACCTAACAAAAGTTAGAAGCTATTTCTACAAATTTTTAAAATAGGTTCCTTTGTCAGATTTTTTTGCACTCCGGGAATTAGTTTCTCTCACACATTGGAATAATGCAATTAGGTTCATTAACTCTGATGGATATAGTGGTCCAAATGAACAATTGTCTACTGTGATAACGTCAGATAAATAAATGACTGCAAACTCATTATGAAGTTAGTATTTTGAGCTAAAAAAAAAAAAAAAAAAAAAATCAATTTATTTGAAGTTTGGTTTTTTAAAAAAAAAAAAAAAAAAAAAAAGCTGTGAATTTCGTGGAAGTTTGGTTATATTAAATAAGAAAAGGAGTATGAGGAGAAAGGAGAAAGAATTCTCCTTGTTCAGGAGTACTGGGTTAGGGGTTGTCCCCAAACTATGATGAGAGAGAAAAACATCCCATGTAAACAAAGAACAATAATGCCCAATATTAATGTAGCCACATGTAGAATTGTTTAGTTAGTTGACTAGATAATGAAATACAGATCCACACATAGATTCAATCTGACCAACTGTAAGCTGCTTGGTTTGAAATTGACTTCATTAGAATAAGTATACTGTACATCACTGACAATTCACAGTCCTATCTGTCTGTCTACCCAATTTGTTTGTCTACGATAATAATAATAATAATAATAATAATAATAATATTGCATAGATTATTCATGGTGTCAGAGTACTGACATTAAAAGTGTCACGGTCACACAAGGAAGAGAGGACAGGCTGTTAGAGTTCGTGGCGTTTATTAAAGCACAGTGAATCAACGCACTCACTTCCCTTGATGTGGCGAGCAGACAGATGACAGGAGTCAGACTCGAGGCTTCCTTGGAGGACGAGATGAAGATGCACGAAGAGGAGGATGAACGAAGAGTAGAGGTGACCATCTAACGTTGATTCCAGCCGGTGAGTGAATGAGTGAGGTGAGCTTATGTAGCGAGTAGGTGATGGCTGGAGCAGGTGAGTGTGATTACGTGCGCAAGTGTGCGTGGTCAGTAATCTGGTGATACTGTGCGATGTGTAGTGGATGGTGACTGTGAATGGTGACTGGGGCTGATGGAACGTGCAGAGGGTGTGACAGTACCTCCCCCCCCCCTCCCCTCCCCTCCACGGGTGACTCCTGGCACCCTAGACCGGCAACGAGGGCGACCACGGCCTCGGGGAGCTGGGCGGTTGGGATGTTGGCGATGGACTGTGAATGGTGACTGGGGCTGATGGAATGTGCAGAGGGTGTGACAATAAGACGATGTTTCATATATAAATTAAAATGTAATAATTTACTCAGCTGTCATTCCAAATATCAATGACTTTTTTCCTTCAAACAATGTATGTATGTATAAATAAATAAATAAATACATACGTACATACATACATAAACAAATGGACGAACAGTCAGGAGGACAAACGAACAGATCATACATACATACTTAAACAATTATTGGACCAAACTGACCTACACTGTACAGGTGAAAACCCCAGACATTTATTTTATGTGCCACAAAAAGAAAAAAGTCATAAAGGGGTGCCCTTCCTGAGCAATGATGTAATTCGCTGCTTAACTACCATAATGCAGTGCATTGTTTGAGACACTAGCAAGTCATGATTTTCCATAAAACTCAGGAACTATTTTGAGCATCCGTCATTCAGACCACTTTGGTCAGAACTGTCATTAATGAGGTCAAGCAGGTAGTTGAGTGAAAACCTCTGATAATTAAGCAGGTTGAGATCAAAATTATGTTGGTATATTGCTGTAAATAATAAACATGATATCTAAGAATGGCTTAGATTTGTGTCATTTTGCTTTATTATGTGTTTTGTTTTGTTTTGTGCATCATTCTGAGGGTCATCCATGGTACTAGAGTACATTGGCACATGCACACATAATAAAGAATCAACAGATACATGTAAAAATATAAATATGATCCTTGTCAGTTCTCCTAATCTCTCAGAGTAGCATGTCGAATTTCAGTTGAAATTATTTGTCAGATAAATTACAGCCTGTGCTCCATCTACTTTTATTAATACTGATGTATGAGACAGGTTTTATTTGCACTATGGCTAAAATAAATGGAAGTCTTCATTAAACCCTATCTTTGTCAGTTGTTAAATATTCATTTAAAATTACACTATTCCTTAATTTAACTTAGAGTTTAGACTGAATTAAAATAAATCCAGTGTGTGATTTTGCAGCATATAAAAAACACACAGGGTAGTATTCATACTGTAGGTCCCCACCAATGTCAAGAGCAAATCTACGCCCTTGAAATGTCTAGAGAGTTATAGGAGTTACTGAAGGGACGAACAAGACATTTAAATAGTGCTTCACTATGCATTGCTGTATACTCAGGGGACTCTCCTCAATGACCACCACTTTGCAGAACCCAACTGGATGATGTGACAGCATGACTTAAAGATGAAAGAGAGAAGAACGAGTGATAAGGCCAATTCAATGCATGGGAAAGAAGCTTTGATTGATAAAGGCACATGGAGGGAATTTGGCTCTTTAAGCAGTTCCATGCATTTTTTTAATGATCAGGATTTAATTTTTTTTTGAATAATAATAATTGTTATTTGAATAATGGTGCTTTTTTATAGTATAGTGTCCCTGTCATTTCTATGTGATATTAGATTTCAGGGTAAAAAGGGAAGTACCTTGTATGCTATGGAACATTTTGTTTCGATACTGTTCACTTTGGGGGACTTTTCCCACTGGGTTTGATACCTGGTACCTGGTTCTTTTTATTACCATCTCAATTGAGGTTCCAGGTTACCAATAATTATATATATACACAGCATAAACATTTTTATACCAGTGTTATTGGATTTAAAACACAAGACACCAAACCTGCTATATTTAAATAGTCAGCACTGCTGTAATGTTGATTTTTCTGTGACTAAATCATTTTTATACCATCGCAAGAGAAAGTCAAACACAATGGCAGCAGTAGAAGAGGTCCAGAAGTTCCAATTATTGGTAGCCGAGGAGTGGATTCTGTGAGAGATGGATGGGATGCCCCTAAATGAAAATGTCTTTCAGGAAGTCAGGCCAACCATAGCGATAATCTCACCCACTTTAAGTGGTACTAAACTGTAGTGGAAATGCAAACCAAGCAGACAAAGCTAAACTGAAACAAGCCAAGACATGCTTAACCTTACCTTACCACACCAGTTAAAAAGTGGCTTAAGACATCTTGCTCTCACCTTGATCAAACACGTCAACAATATAAACAAGGTCTGGGAGTTTTTACCAAGACAGCTCTACCCACTGCGCAAAGTGATTATGTATCTCATTTTAAAGAAGTAATTCTGGTATTGCTGTGGTGCAGTTAGCATGACTGTATGTCTGACTGCAGTAGCCGGCTGTATTCTCCACAATCAAAGCTGTCCAAAATAACCTGCAATGAAGAGAATCAGCTACAATGGCAACCTCAACCACATGGCAACAAAGATTAAGTTTAGCCCAGTTTCCCAATTTTCATGTGGATGCAGACATTTCTTTAACTAATAAGTGAATGGACACAAAGCTTTTAAGATACACAAAAGAAAAGGGAAAAAAGCCTGAAATTGCTCATTTGCCATTCTATTATTTGTATAAAATCTTTACTGGATCAATTGTTAAAACCACGACAAGAAAAAGTGCCATCATCGAGTGCAATGTATTCTTCCCTCAGTGACAAAACCAAAACAGCAAAACAAATAAAACTAAAGTAAATGTGCTTCCTAACAATGTTAGCAAAAAAATAAAAAATAAAAAAATAGTTGCACCTCTATCCAGCTCACAGCACGTCCAGCTGGGTATGAAGCGCTTCCATTTCATAAATCATAACACGGAACATATGCCCAAGCTGCGTGAGTGTGTGCTTTCATCTTCTCAAGCCACTTTTCTTCAACACTTCTTATCCAAAATAAATGCGCAGCAGAGAGAGGTAGTCACATCTCATACTTGTTCGCTTCCAAACAGAGGGCTTAAGGTTGCATGGAGCCAGTGCTGAATAGAAACTTGGCCGGCGGAACGATAACTGTGTGCGTGTTTACGCGTGTAACGGCATGGGTGGGGG
Organism: Danio choprae; assembly: GCA_903798125.1. Classification (NCBI taxonomy): domain Eukaryota; kingdom Metazoa; phylum Chordata; class Actinopteri; order Cypriniformes; family Danionidae; genus Danio; species Danio choprae. The sequence continues at coordinate 2,020,222 of CAIGQW010006673.1, forward strand.
CAGGTCACTCGGTCACGTCCCGACTCAAAGGAAGTTGATCACTGCCGGCTTATCGCAGGCCGAGCCAGGCCACCCCTCGCGAATTAAAGGAGAAATAGTATCTTGCTCACTCATTTTTCAACCTCCCCGAGAAGCAGGAGAGCCCCGTATCCTTTCTTTCTCATCCGCTGCTGTTCAGCAGAGATAATCCAGGGCCCATTCTAGGCTGCTGAATCCATCTTACTCCAGGAGGTGGACCAGAGTCCTTGGCTTCAGCGAGGTCATTGCTTTTACCAACAAACCTTAGCGCACACACATTATTGCTTTTTTTTTTTTTCAATTTTTTATTTTATTATATTTGTGTTTGTTTAATGTCAGAATGTATGTATAATGACTGCTTATACCTTTAACTTTTTTTTTCTGCCTCTGATGTTCATGCTCACCCAAATATAATAGAAATTAGTTAATCACCTCAGTGTGTATACATAAAATGTAATGAAAGCTTACTGAGATAATACCTAGAGACCAGACATAATGATGTTCTCGCGCTATTGGCAAACACTGTAATGTACAGTATGTTGATGGGCCATTTTAGACATTCTGTTGACTGAATGTATCTTAGTAACTAACCTACCCTATAATAATATTAGTAGAGAATTATCAGGCTGTTATGTTTAGGGTTGGGATTAACAGAATAAGTTGACATGTACTTGCAAAGTTAATTAAAAATATCACCCCCCAAATAATTACAAATTATAACCATTTTCTCACACTCAAGCAGTTCTAAATCGTTCTGAATACCTTTCTGTTGAACACAAAGCAAGTTATTCTGGAAAAAAAATGTTGCTACTAACTAGCTACTAACATCAATAGTAGAAAAAACTGTGACAATGGCTGCTGCTTTTCAACATTCTTCAAGATATTTTATTTTGTGTTTAACAGAAGAAAGAAACCCTTGTATTTTTTGGGTGAGCTATCTCTTTAAAGTCAGTAGACTGTGGCAGATATTAACCAGACAGTTTACTAATACTAATGGCTGCTAGTTGGCATACAGTTTCAAAGTTACTTATACTCAACCGAATGTCTGAAGGGGACCATCAAGTGATACCCAGGACAAGCTGTTTATTATCAAAATACAAAGCAACATCTATAGTATATATGACAACACTTTGGAAGTGAACAGTATGTCAGTACAACCACAATTGGTATTTGTTGGAATTGGAATTGGTAATATTATCTATCTATCTATCTATCTATATATATATAGGATAGGAGGCCAAAATGGTAAGAAAAACAGTGCAAGCAAAGCAAATTAACAAATTGAAAATTAAATACCAAGAGGCAAAATTGTGTGTGTGCGTGCATGTGTGTATGGGTGCGTGTGCATGCGTGTGTATTACCTTTCCTCACCATGCATAATAAACTTTGATGTTCATATGGAAGACAAATACCAGGTGTTGTTAGGTTGCAGGGTATCTCATTTAAATGTGCTCCTCGCTGTGCCTGGCGTTCATTTATGTATCTTTCCTGGGAATAAAATCCAGTGTCTCATTATGAAGCTTTGGATCTCATGAACATTAGATGATACACACATGAAATGAGAAAGTGTTATGTCTCAGCTGTCTCATTTCTAGCTGCATATATATGAAACATGAATATTATATCCTATATTTAATTGGACTCATTGAGCAGTACATATATATTTTGTAAGTGACTAACGGATAATCCACTGTAACACTCTATATAAAAAGTATAATACTACAACTGTTGGGGTTAAGTCATTTTAGGACAGTTATAAGAAAGTGTTCTTTTTGAAGACATTAAACAAGATAAGATCAGTAACTGTCAAACAAAGACATCGGCCTTGTCTAGTCTTATAAACTTACATTTTTAGAAAGAGGTAATGTACTTGACTATTGGTTAGGTCAAATGAGATAGCACAAATATATAATATAATATAATATAATTCACAAAATTTCATATATATCATTTATAATTTTTTTCACATGTTGTTTTCATTGCAAATAAATTTGCACCCATTTGTGTGCATGATGGTCTGAAAAGTAAGTGCTAAGGTGTATTGTTGGCAAATTGCTATTTTGAGGCAACTGAAATAGGCCATGCCATTGACCAACTAAAAACTGGTCTAAAGTCATGGGCAACTAAAGATGGGGGGCGTGAATGAACCTCTCTCCATCTTCAATACCTAGGTAAGGTGCCCCTGAGCAAGGCCTTAACCCTAATTGCTCCCCTGGTGCTGTAAGCAATAAAACAATAGCTGGAAGCAATAGCTGCCCACTGCTAAGGGTGTATGCTCACCATGTGTGTGCACTTAGATGGGTCAAAAGCAAAGGACCAATTTCGAGTATGAGTAATCATACTTGATAATACTCACTTCACTGGCACAGGTGTTTGTTTATTTATTTATTTATTTATTTATTTATTGTTATTTAAAGAGCACATTAGTGATAGGCAGGAATAAAATGTGTGTACATGTTGCTTATTACACACATAGGGATGTGCAGCAAAAAAAAATATTTTCAAGTATGAAAAATTAAGGATTTAAATATGGATTAAATGTAAAGTATTATTATTGTCTACATAAATATTAAAAAACACTACCTCCTCCAGCACCGCCTTCTCCTCAGAGGGTTTTGGTGGAATATTATTGGTTTAATCTCACGCACAAGCAGATTCCTTTCCTCATTAGTGAAGCATTCAGTTTTTCTGCTAGCGAATGTGCCATGGCGCAACCCCAACTCTCTCTTAACCCTTTCACACATACGTTTTAAATACTCCAGCTGACCCCCCTCCGTGAGTTTTTTATTGTGACCATTATTTCGAACACACTGCTTTGAAGTTCCAATGACGACGCATCAGCTTCCTAATTTTAGTGTAAAATATTTGATATTCCGATTATCAAATATGTGTAAGAACATGTATTTTGTCTTAATAATGCTTATTAATGCTGTTATTTGATTTATGATGGATGATAAGAGGTAATGTACTGTAAAAACAGTGTACATCTTAAGTGAATAAAGTACATTCTCCAGTCCTCCATAAACCATAGACATAGAAATCAACATGTATTTTACAACTCTTTCAAATGTAACGTTTTTCTAGTGGTTATGTGTATTTTGTATGTCTGAAATCTAAAATAAATGCTATTTGTTTGAAAACACAGATAAATTGTTTGGTATATAT